>JAGFNQ010007346.1:37308-195804 GCA_024364735.1 Boesenbergia rotunda | reverse complement strand
CTCTTCTCCACAGCGTCGCTCTTCTCCACAGCGCCGCTCTTCTCCACAGCGCCGCCACCCAAATCTCTCCTCTTCTTCTCACCTCTAGCCGGCGACAGCCACCATCTTGGTGTGCCCTTCAGAAATACACCCTTCCGTCACTCTCTCGGTCGCCCTTCCCTCTCTCTCTCTTGGTCAGTGGCTCTTAGTGGTGCGGTTCCGCAGCCAACCGAGAGGCTCCGTCTCCGTTCGAGATTCCGTCAACCACGTTGCAGTCCCCCCCTCTCTCTCTCTCTCAGTCAGTGACTCCAAACGACCACTCCCAGCGGCTTTGGACCGTGGCCTCTTCGTCTCCTTCGTCTAGGCGCCATTGAAATCACAACTATTTCCTCTGGTAGCTCCTGTTAGAAAGGCTAACGAAGAGTGCTTTACTCAAGGCATGTATTTGGTAAATCATTGTTAAATCAGTTGCTTCAAGTATGTAAAGTTTAGAAAATTTCACCAATTTAGATTTCAATGAGTATTTTATTGAGTATTTGGTAAATCTTGAATGAACTATTGGTGAACCCATTGGAAGGTCACTTCATTTCGAATATCTACAGATTAAGCATTTTCAGCAAATTTATGACAAAATGAATTGCTCTATTACAAAATGGAGGGAGAAAAAGTGACATATGGAACAATGACCTACACAATTTGTTTATTGAGTACTTCTGTTAAAGATATGTTAACAATGCATCTCCAATTATTCAGAGATACAATTTACAATTTATACAAATTTTCAACCATGTGTAGGTGGTGGCCTATTCATACTCAATATTTCTGTGAGATTGCCATTTTAATCTTAGTAGTTGGGCAGCTTTGAGTTTATAGATAAAAAACTCCATATTTGGTAGATTTTCTGACTTGAGTTCATGTGCTTGTGATTTTTTATGCCTTATGTGTTGTTTGTGAAATGTCTTATACACTTTCAAGTTCTTATATGTCTTAGTTAGTTTCTATTTGAGCCCCCACTTTAGTGTGCTTTTAATTTAATTATCTACTATTGAATTAGATATGGACAAAACTTGGATTTTGAAGCCGCGAGACTCTCCCGAATATATGGATGGATTATTGAAATTTTTGGACTTTGCATTTGCTAATGCATCATCCGATAATAGGATAAAGTGTCCTTGTTCTCGTTGTGGATTTAGACTATTTCAGACTAGAGAAGAGGTGTATGATCATTTGTTGTTAAGACCCTTTCCATCGGGTTATATAGTTTGGCTATTACATGGTGAGAGAGGTAAAGGAGAGACTTCTAGTTATAGGCACGATGCACAACATACTAAATCTTCTGAAGATCCAATGCGTGACATGATACAAGATGCTTTCATATTCCCTAGACCACATGCCAGTGAAGATTCCACAATGCATGATCCGATAAATGAAGGTGAAGGAAGAATGCCGCATGTACAGGAAGGTCCGAGTGGTAAAGCTAAAGAGTTTTATGATTTGCTTAAAGATGGGGAACAAGAATTATATGAAGGATGCTCAAAATACTCAAAGCTATCTTTTTTAGTAAAGTTGTATCACATCAAGTGCATTTGTGGGATGAGTGACAAGGCCTTGTTGTTGGTGCAGAAAGCACCAAAGTCAAACCGGTGTTTTGATAATGGCAACAGGGTTCAAAAGTTAAGTCTCAGTTGTTATCTAACATGTTACTCTAGTGTGCAGGAAACAAAGTCCTAACGAAGGGCTGCTAGGCACCTGGCAAAGGATCGCCAGGAAACAAAGTCCTAGCGAAGGGCTGCTAGGCACTGGCGAAGGAATGCCAGGGTGAAAAGCCCTAGCGAAGGACTGCTAGGCCCCAGGCGAAGGACGGCTTGGGAATGAAGCCCTAGCGAAGGACTGCTAGGCACCGGGCGAAGGACAGCTTGGTATCCAAGACCTGGCGAAGGACCGCAAGGCAAAAGTCCAACCAGAGGAACGGTTGGCATCAGGTACATTCTCCCGAGAGGAGTAGGTGAGGACGCGTTCCCCGTCGAGGGAACAGTAGGCGTCGGTTCGACCTAGGGTTCCATTTTGGAGACCCAAAGTCAAAACCAAGACAGCTAAGGCTGTATAAAAACTAACCACTTACTGCTTTATGTTGTTTTCGGACTAACCCTGGATGCAAGACCAAAGGAAAGTGTGTCTGCAGCTCAGAGAGCCTCAAAGGAGTGAGGCAGCAGCTGAGTAGGGCGCCCTGAGTGTCCAGGGCGCCCCCAAGGTGAACAAGAAACAAATGAAGCAAAGAGGAGCTTCGGCTGACTACTGGCCGGGGCGCCCTCAGCAGCCAGGGTGCCCCCAGAAGCCAGGGCGCCCTCAGCGCCCAGGGCGCCCTCAGCAGCCAAGGCGCCCCGTGCCTATGCCAGCGAAGCCAATCACCCTTATCCAGCCGAGAAGCCCGCGCGGAAGGAGTCAAGCAGGGCGCCCCCAGCGTCCAGAGCGCCCCTAGGGTCAAACCTCATCCCTATTCGAGTGGGATAAAGGTTGACCGAGAGAATCTCGAATCACGTGACACGTGGGGGGGGCGCCCCCGACGTCCAGGGCGCCCCGAGGTGCTATAAATAGCACCCAACGCCCAGGCTTCAAGGAACATCTCAAACACAATGCTTCTACACTCTTCTGCTCTCATGCCTCGCTCCGGAAACTGCCCAACTCGAGCCAACGACGTCCTGCTGCTCCGAAAAAGTCAATCTACTTCGGACGTCGGTAAAGAAGAGTGATTTTCAATTTACTGCACTTACTCTGTAATCAATATTTGTAAATTGTTTTTGCGCCTATATAGAATTGCCAAAGTAAACGGTCAACGACCGTGGGCCTTGGAGTAGGAGTCGACCTAGGCTCCGAACCAAGTAAAATCTCCCGTGTTTGCGTTGTGTGTTTTTAACTTCCGCTGTGCAATTTCTCTTAGTTTTCAAATCCGAAAGTTTTCCGATATTCACCCCCCCTCTATCGGTTCTCTCGATCCAACAAGTGGTATCAGAGCGGGGAAGTTCAAACTTGGTGCAACCACCAGTTTGAAAATTTTTTTTTCGGATTTTTTTTTCCTTTTATCTAGTTCGAATTTTTTTAATCTTTCGTTCGATTCTTTTTCGTTAATCGAGGTTGGTGCAACACCCCTCGTTATTTCATTTTATTCATCCCGCACTACTAATCCAAGACCAAGTCTTGGGAATTTCTCTTCTTGTTAGTAAATTTTATTTCAGATTAAATGGCCATGCAAGAAGGATTTAGCACCGCCAGACCTCCACTTTTCAGTGGAGAAGACTTTTCTTACTGGAAAAGTCGTATGGAGGTCCACCTGAAAACTCAGGTGGACATGTGGATCATCATCCAGTCCGGACTGGAGATCCCTAAAAACGCCGAAGGACTACCTCAAAGCTACTCAGAATGGGACACCGCTCTGAAGCGCAAAATAGAAGCCGACGCAAAAGCGACCCAGACTCTCCAATGCGGATTGACAAAAGAGGAGCTGAACCGGGTAGGCCCCTTCAATAGTGCCAAGGAGCTTTGGGCAAAACTGATCGAGCTACATGAAGGAACATCAGATACTCGGATCAGTAAAAGGGAACTGCTCCTGAACAAACTGTACACCATCAAGATGGCCGACAACGAAACAGCAGCCCAACTCCATGCACGAATCCAAGAGTTGATGAACGGTCTTCACACTATAGGTCACAAGGTCGAAAACCGTGACCTAATAAGGTATGCTCTAAATGCCTTCCCTAGAAATACCTTGTGGGCATCTATGGTAGATGCATACAAGGTTTCAAGGGATCTTTCTAAAATAAAGTTAGACGAATTATTTTCCGAATTAGAACTGCACGAACAAACTAACTCCAATATGGTCGAGAAAGGAATTGCCTTCATTGCAGGTAAAACTGGAAAGTCAGTAAAGAAGAAACCGCAAACTGAACCTGAGTCTAACTCAGACTCAGACACAGAAGATGAAGGAGAACAAACTAAGCTGGTCCGACTGGCCCGAAGCTATTACAAAGAGCTGAAGAACCAAACCAACAGACGGAAAGCCGGCCGATGAAAGGACGAACCAGCTGAACCCACAAACGACAAAAACAAGCCCAACGTGACCTGCTACGAGTGCAAGAAAAAGGGTCACTACAAGTCAGAGTGTCCTAACCTAAAGGAGACTAAAAAGACGAGAAGAAAGAAAGCACTGCAAGCAACCTGGGATGAATCTTCCTCTGAAGAAGAAGAAGAAGTACCCCAGTCCAACCTTCTAGCCCTGACCGCCTCAGAAGAAGTCGAGACCGAGTCAGAATCAGAACAGGACGACGGCAAACTGACCTTCTCAGAGGATGGCGAAATCAAGGTAAGTGGCTTCAATAGAAGTCAGTTAAACGATTTAATTTCATATCTTTCTCGAGATTTGGCGAAAGCCAAACTCCGAATCGAATCCCTCCGACAGGAAGTAAAACTCCTGAAAGAGGGAGCTGAATCTAAACCCTCAACCGAGAAAATTCAAGAAGGAACTCCTACTCAAGTTGAAAAACTTGAGAAAGAGAACTCCTCCCTGAAAACTCAGGTTAAGGATCTTAGATCAGCTTTAGAACGATTTACCTCTGGTTCCAAGGGTCTAGACATGATTCTTGGAAAACAGAAGTCCGTTCTAAATCGATCCGGACTTGGCTATAGAACCAAATCCCGACAAAGATCTTACCTTGCTGTACTGAATCAGTCTAGAGGTAAAATTCAAGCATGGGTACCCAAACTGTGCCTGAATAAACCGACTGGATCAAATCAGTATTGGATCCCCAAGGACAAGATTCACATCTTGCCTAATCATTACCGTGGCTTTAGTCCAGGGGGAGCCAAACTGAAAACTATATTCATTGTTAGATAAAATCCAACTTTCTTTACTTTGCATGTTTGCTTGTTTATTTAATTTCTGTAATTTATTATGCTTAGACTTAGGTTAGTTTAAGGATTGAACAAACTTAACTGAAACTTGAAAACATAGTATTGGGTGGAGGTGAGATGATAGTACGTTAGGGAAACCAATTCTAATAAGATCAAGTTTACTTGGTCTCTTTAGACTGGTGAAACTAGCCGAAGCTACCGATCCAAAATCCAAACTAGTTAGACCAGAACTTTTTCAAAAATTAATTTTGAAAATGAAATTTCATTAAACGACTTTGTCAAGGAAAGGGTTGATGATCCAATAAGGCTGCGGCCAAAGAAGGCCTAGTGCCTCGCCAAGACCTGGAAGCCAATTATTGAATTTCAAATTCAAATTACTTTTTGTTAAATTCAAATCTAACACATTTTTCAGTGAAGAATAGATTCAAACAAAATAAATTGAAATGGTTTCAAAAATTAATTAAGATTTTCAAAATAAATTTTATGTATCAAAATCTGTCTCACAAAACCTATAAGGCTAACGTGATTGACAACCCTAGATTGGGTGAGACAGTAAAATTAAACTCAATTATGATTCCTTTAATACCTGTATTGTAGTTTAATCCTATATTTCAAACCATGGTCAACTTGGTCAAACCATGGTCAACATAGTCAAACTACGGTCAAAGCAGTCAAACCACGGACAATGTAGACAAACCTTGGTCAAAACACTCAAATCCGGTCAAATCCGGTCAAAAACACTCCTCTAGGGTCAAAACCAGTCCTTAGGGCGCCCAATCCCCTGAGGGCGCCTCGAGGTTGGTCAAAAGCTACCAAAAGGCAGCTGCAGCCTTGGCTAGGGCGCCCTCGTCAGGCGGGGCACCCTCCTATAGTCCTTCAATGGCAGAAAGCTGCCGAAAGGTAACTGCTGGCCTGGTCAGGGCGCCTTCGGCAGACAGGGCGCCCTCCCGATAAAGGGCGCCCGACACTGCCTATAAAAGGGGTTCCATTCCCCTTCTTCTCTTCACACTCAAACCACTCCTTCTCCTCAACTCTCTACTTTCCAAGAGATCTTGCAACCCTCTCAAGCTCTCATCTTCAACAATGCCTCCCCGAGTAGCCCGGTAAAATTTTTAATTAAGTTAATTTCTTTTCAATTTTTCATTAAATGCATACTTTCTTTAAATGCACATTCTTTCTCTTAGAAGACGCCGACCAAACCAGGCAGAACCCGGTACCCAACCTAGTCCTGATCCTAGGTTTCCGAATTTAGAATTATGTAATAAGTTCGCTCGTACCACCTATAAACCTATCAAAACGACCTACTTGAATAGACAATTTTTCACCCAATCCTGTCCCTTAGCAATGAACGTCATAAACTTTTACCAACTTGACAATCTCGTATTCTGCACCCACCCAATCAATACTTCCTTATGTGCAGAATTTTACAATAACATAATTAGACAGGATAGTCTCATGTTCTCCACCACTGTTCAAGGAATCCCCTTAACTATCACACCAACATTACTCAACCGGTTTCTAGGACTACGACTCTCGCAATCCACCTTCTGTTGTTACCCTCCTAGGGAGCCTCCCTTTGATGCTCCTTACTCTCACATTACCTTAGATACATTACACTCATACTTCTTTAGGCAACCCCTGGCCAGACGATTTCAGTCTGTCGAATTAGAGGTCCAGGACTACGCTCTATATAGGGTCATAGTCCGATGTATTCTGCCATTATCCACCAGGGACGTCACCACTATGCGACCATTCCACGCCTTTCTCCTGTACGCCCTGATTCACCAGCTAGACATCGACATAGGACTTCACATGTTTCATACTATCCTACACGCATCCAGTGTTACCACACAAGGGCGGGTACGCACACCCTATTGCCACATCATCACGTCCATATTACATCACCACGGTAGAAACATTACCGAGGGAGAGATGGCCGCTTTGACCGATTACGATGAAATAGGCTATAGAAACTTCGCCCTAGCCGGGATAGAGGTGTCCGGTACCGGGGTTCTGAGTTGGAGACGACAGCAGGCCGGAGCTCCGATCGACTCAGACGAGGAGGTAGACGTGGATGTTGGAGACATAGCGGCAGCAGCCCGAGCGCACATAGACGAGCCCGCTCCACCGACACTCTACGAGAGAGTGACACACTTAGAGACACAAGTCCAGAGTCTCCGAGAGGAGGTCGAGGCCTATCACATAGAGCAGATGGACGCTCGTAGAGCCGATCGAGAAGTGGCTGATGCTCGATTCATTGAGATGATGGCACGCTTCGATTCATGGCAGCCGGGCCCATCTGATCATCCCGGTCCCTCGTCCTAGATTTGCTTAGCATTGTACCAGTAACTATCTGACTGCCCCTACTCAGTAGGGTTGACTTATGTTTGACTGTATGACTGTGTTGACTTTCCTATGTTGACTAGCTTATGAGTACTTGGTTCCTTTCTATTCGGCAGTTAGGATTGTGCTTAGTAGAATAGATTTAGCTCATTATTGGTTTTTTTTTCAAAATGCTTTCAAAATCAGCTCTTACTTAATTTTGAAAAAGTTTTAAAAATAAATTCTTTTATTTTTCGACTTAGTTTTATTTCAAAACTACCCCTTTTCAAAATTAGGGCTTCTTCACAAATGGACTTAGCCTAGGCCCTAACCTTAGAACTGCATGCACCTATAGACTTAGAAGCCAGCATCTCACAAGCACTTTAGGATACTTTTTGATTGATAACCTAGAAAGGGTTGAGATGCTTAGGTCTTTGCCTTAATTCAAGATGCTTTAAGTCAGTGCATCTGCAGCAATTGGGGCACTAAATACAACCTACACAGCAATCAAGTTAAGTGTCAAGTTTAGAAAATCTAACTTGAACAGAAACACTTAACTTGACTAACCCTAGCGAAAACTACTGCTTATAATAGTTAGTAAGTAGCTAAATGGGTTAGACAGGTCCCTACAAGAGAAAACTAACTGATTTGGTCTAAGTCTTGGTTCAGTACAGCAAAATCATACGAATATTTTCCCTTACAAAGGTTAATTCTTTTATGCAATTTAATTTCTGCTATATCTATCTGTTTTTTTGATATATGGCAAAGGGGGAGAGATAGGAAAGGAGAAAGTTCAAATGTTTTCAAAATCTCAAACTCTCTCTTTTCAAAAAGTTAGCTACTTTTTAAAGCTTCTCAAAAAACTTTTTAGAAGTACTTAAGTGTTTTAAGTTTTTCAAAATTTACTAAGTACTTAAGTTTTTCAAAATTTACTAAGTACTTAAGTTTTTCAAAATTTACTAAGTACTTAAGTTTTTTCAAAATTTACTAAGTACTTAAAGTTTTTCAAAAGTTAGTAAGTACTTAACTTAAAGTTTTCAAAACTTTTGAGTACTCTAAAACTTAAGGCTTCAAAATTTACTAAGTACTTAAAGTTTTTCAAAAGTTACTAAGTACTTAACTTAAAGTTTTCAAAACTCATGCTTTCGAAAACTCCTCTATGTACTTTTAAAACTTAAGTTATCATAAGATTTCCAAGTACCTAAAACTTAAGTGTTCAAAGTGAAAAATCATTCTAAGTAAAGTTTTACAACCCCACGTATTTTTGAAAAATCTAGGGGGAGATTCCTTCCAGGGGAGGGAACAAAAGTTAATGGTTTTATGCTTTGATTAAACTTAACTTTTTGAACTAGGGTTGCCATAAATCAAAAAGGGGGAGATTGTTGGTGCAGAAAGCACCAAAGTCAAACCGGTATTTTGATAATGGCAACAGGGTTCAAAGGTTAAGTCTTAGTTGTTATCTAACATGTTACTCTAGTGTGCAGGAAACAAAGTCCTAGCGAAGGGCTGCTAGGCACCTGGCAAAGGATTGCCAGGAAACAAAGTCCTAGCGAAGGACTGCTAGGCACTGGCGAAGGAATGCCAGGGTGAAAAGCCCTAGCGAAGGACTGCTAGGCCCCAGGCGAAGGACGGCTTGGGAATGAAGCCCTAGCGAAGGACTGCTAGGCACCGGGCGAAGGACAGCTCGGTATCCAAGACCTGGCGAAGGACCGCGAGGCAAAAGTCCAACCAGAGGAACGGTTGGCATCAGGTACATTCTCCCGAGAGGAGTAGGTGAGGACGCGTTCCCCGTCGAGGGAACAGTAGGCGTCGGTTCGACCTAGGGTTCCATTTTGGAGACCCAAAGTCAGAACCAAGACAGCTAAGGCTGTATAAAAACTAACCACTTACTGCTTTATGTTGTTTTCGGACTAACCCTGGATGCAGGACCAAAGGAACGTGTGTATGCAGCTCAGAGAGCCTCAAAGGAGTGAGGCAGCAGCTGAGTAGGGCGCCCTGAGTGTCCAGGGCGCCCCCAAGGTGAACAAGAAACAAATGAAGCAATGAGGAGCTTCGGATGACTACTGGCCGGGGCGCCCTCAGCAGCCAGGGCGCCCCCAGAAGCCAGGGCGCCTTCAGCGCCCAGGGCGCCCTCAGCAGCCAAGGCGCCCCGCGCCTATGCCAGCGAAGCCAATCACCCTTATCCAGCCGAGAAGCCCGCGCGGAAGGAGTCAAGCAGGGCGCCCCCAGCGTCCAGGGCGCCCCCAGGGTCAAACCTCATCCCTATTCGAGTGGGATAAAGGTTGACCGAGAGAATCTCGGATCACGTGACACGTGGGGGGGCGCCCCCGACGTCCAGGGCGCTTCGAGGTGCTATAAATAGCACCCAACGCCCAGGCTTCAAGGAACATCTCAAACACAACGCTTCTACGCTCTTCTGCTCTCACGCCTCGCTCCGGAAACTGCCCAACTCGAGCCAACGACGTCCTGCTGCTCCGAAAAAGTCAATCTACTTCGGACGTCGGTAAAGAAGAGTGATTTTCAATTTACTGCACTTACTGTGTAATCAATATTTGTAAATTGTTTTTGCGCCTATATAGAATTGCCCAAAGTAAACGGTCAACGACCGTGGGCCTTAGAGTAGGAGTCGACCTAGGCTCCGAACCAAGTAAAACCTCCCGTGTTTGTGTTGTGTGTTTTTAACTTCCGCTGTGCAATTTCTCTTAGTTTTCAAATCCGAAAGTTTTCCGATATTCACCCCCCTCTATCGGTTCTCTCGATCCAACACTTGTCAATGATAATAGAGTTGTTGCATGATGCCTTTGAGCATGCAAAGATCCCAGAATCATTATACGAGGCCAAAAAGACTATAAAAAAACTTGGCCTTAATTATAAGAAGATAGATGCATGTCCAAATGATTGCATGCTATATTGGGGACCTGATAAAAGTTTGAATGACTGCAAGCGATGTGGCACATCTAGGTGGAAAAATTCTTCTACGGACATCAACTTGATATTACTAAAAAGAAAAAACAACAACCAGTAAAGTTTCTTCGTTATTTTCCTCTAATTCCTCGGTTGCGAAGATTGTTCATGTGTAGTAAGACATCTGATGATATGAAATGGCATGCTGTGGACAGTAATAAGGATGGCTTCTTGAGGCATCCGAGAGATGCTGAGGCATGGAAAAGATTTGACTCTAAATTTGTTGAATTTGCTTCGGATGCACGTAATGTTCGCCTAGCCTTAGCTAGTGATGGGTTTAATCCTTTTGGAAATATGAGCAATAATTATAGCATTTGGCCTGTGATTCTCATTCCATACAATACCCCTCCTTGGACATCCATGAAACAAACTAACTTCATTCTCTCGATGATCATTCCAAGTAAGAAAATGCCAGGGAATGACATAGACATTTACTTGCAACCTTTAGTTGATGAGTTGAAAGTGTTGTGGGATGGTGTTGAAACATTTGATGCTTCATCGAATGAAAGCTTTAAAATGCGTGCAGCATTAATGTGGACAATTAGTGATTTTCCTGGTTTAGGTACATTGTCAGGGTGGAACACATATGGTAAGCTAGCTTGTCCTACATGCAATATTGATACTGAACCTTGCCGACTTCATCATAGTAGAAAATGGTGTTTTATGGGTCATCGTCGTTTCCTACATGCTGGTCACAAATTTAGATTGGATAAGGTTCGATTTGATGGTAAATTTGATAAAAGAAATCCACCTGTTAAATTATCTGGCTCAGCTATTTTCAGTCAGGTTGAGAATATCCAAGTTTCATTTGGGAAGACACCGGAGGTGAAAGGGAAAAGAGGACGTGGGCAGCGAAATGCCAATGAAGATGAATCACATTGGAGAAAAAAGAGTATATTCTTTGAACTTCCATATTGGGAGTTTAATGGATTGCGTCATAATCTTGATGTAATGCATATTGAGAAAAATGTGTGTGATAATATTCTGTACACTTTGCTCAATGAAAGTGGAAAGACAAAAGATCATCTTAATGCCCGAAAAGACCTACAATCAATGGGCATAAGATCTGGACTTTGGCCAAATGAGAATGGGAAATATCCTTCTGCTATTTTTACTATGTCAAATAAACAAAAGGATATATTTCTTAAGACCTTGAAGAATGTGGTTGTTCCAGATGGTTACTCAAGCAACATTTCAAGGTGTGTTGATTTGAAACAGCGTAAGTTGTTTGGGTTGAAAAGTCATGATTGTCATATTCTAATGGAACAACTGTTACCAATTGCTTTGAGGAATGCAATGTCGGGGGTAGTGTTTGCGGTTTTAGCCGATCTTTGTTCGTTTTTTCGACTAATATGTATGAAGGTGTTGAACCCCATTGATCTTGTTACACTTCAAGATCAAATTGTTCACACTCTTTGTCATTTGGAGATGATTTTTCCTCCATCATTTTTCACAGTCATGGTTCACTTAATTGTTCATCTAGTTGATGAAGTAAAAGAGGGAGGCCCAGTGCATTATCGATGGATGTATCCAATAGAAAGGTAAACTTAACATGGCAAATTTCATTTGTTCACTTTCTTTAAATAAGTAGTACATTGTTTTAGCTGAATCCATAAACTTTTTAATGTGAAGGTACTTGGGTCGTTTGAAGTCTTATGTACGTAACAAGGCACAACCAGAAGGCTCTATTGTTCAAGGTTACTTGGCTAAAGAAATTCTTACCTTTTGTTCAAGATATTTGGATGACACAGAGTCAAGAATCAATCGACCAAGGCGTGTTGATGATCAACCTGATGGTCTTGAACATAATGAAAGCGATACTATGTTCCCAAAAGTTGGCAGATCAGTTGGGGGTTTCTCATATTTTAAATTAACACCAATAGAGAAGTTGCAAGCACATCGTCACGTGTTGGTCAACTGTGTAGCAGTAGACCCTTTTCTTGAGTAAGTAATACATAAAGTTTTACACAAACCTTTTGCAAATCAATTGTCTTAGTATTTTACATTAGTTTATTCTTACTTATAGGGAATTTAGGACAATAACAAAGAGGATGTTAAGGCATTGGACACGGTTGCAATCAGAGATAGATAAAGTTGTACACAAGGAATTTCCTAGCTGGTTTCAGAAGCACGTGAGTTGAAGTTATGCTATATTTTTTTATTTAATTTTAGAGGTTTAACTAATAGTTAAAACTATGTGTGACAATTCTTGATGCCAGATCTCCAATGAAGGTGCTAGACATCCAGATGAATTAAGGTGGCTTGCACTTGGACCACTTGATCAAGCCAAACATTTTAGTGCCTACAATGTGAATGGATTTAAATTTAGAACTCTTTCTCGAGAGCATAGGTTGAAAAGTCAAAATAGTGGCGTATTTGGTATGTTTGACACTAGGAGCTACGCAAGTAATCGTGATAATAATGTAGCAGTTGGAGGTGTTCCTTATTATGGAAAATTAGTGGGCATTATTGAATTGAACTATAATGGTCAATTCACTGTTACATTGTTCAAATGTCAATGGGCTAATACCACTTCTGATCGAGGTATCAAAAGAGATGACTCAGGGTTTACTAGTGTTAATTTTTCTCGTTTAATACATGTTGGAGATCGAGAAAGTGATGAACCATATATACTTGTCTCTGATGCTCAACTTGTGTTTTATGTGGATGATGAGATTGAAAAAGGATGGAGTATTGTAAAACATCTACAACCAAGAGACTTGTATGACATGGGAGAAGACAAAGAAGAAGAACCAATTTATGATCTTGTTCCTTCTCCGCCATCAAACTTGGATAGGTGGTTTCATGATGACAATGGAGATTTACAATTGGCAAGGGATGATAATATAGAAGATGGACCTGTAAATGATGTTGTTGTTGACAATAATGATGAAGCTAAATACTGAGTGGCCTTGAATTACTTTTGATTGCTAATTGTTTCATTGCCTTTGTGTAGAGTTTTTATAGTTGACATCTGAATGTGAGAGAGCTTATTGATTCATCTGAAAATATCTTACTCGATTTTGTCTATGATGTCCAACCATTTGATAACAAACATATTTGTGCTGTCTCTTGCTATTAATCCCGTCTATTCTTCAAATCCCTATAGTTGCTGCTTTCTCGGCGGAATTATATATGTTTGTATCATATCTGCAAATTATGTTTGTGTCCCACGATACGATACTTGTCCAACAGTTTCATGTGCGCATTGCTTCCCCTTATTGGCTTGCATGAAATTGTTTGGTATACACTAATTTCTTGTTTCGCACCAAGGGATGACACTGATTCTTTTTTTTCCCAGCTGCTTGATAGTCAATAAGATTCTTAAATGCATGCTAACGTGTCAAGTTTGAAGTTACCATTGGGTTTCATTGTATGAAATCTGTATTGTTGAGTTTGAGATACAAAACATTGGATAGTGTGGATTGTGATTTGTTGCAAGATTGTTTGTCATACTAAATCAGATTATTTTGTTATTAATCAGAGTATTCCCAATTATAGAGATTATTTGTCAAATAGTTCGAATAAAATATAGTTATAATTTGTTCCCATTTATACTAAATCTTTAAACATTCTCACACCATCTAAAACTATCAGTTAGCCAAATAGTTGAAGCAAGTGATTGTCTTTCTTTGACCCTTTGTTCACATCTATTGCTAGATAAATTGCTGATTTATGTAGTTTACTAGGCATTTGAAAAGCGTATCCTAGATTGGTCCATATAACTGATATATTAAAATAGGCATTTTATATTGGTGCAAACTCAAATCATTTGACCTCCTTTATTTCATAAACCAGTGTTGTTTTCTTCCAACCTTTTAAATCTTCATCCTACCTCAATGATCTGCATTGCAACTACTGCAGACTCCTAGTAGTTTTGCATGGTTTGCTTGTGGGAGAATGCTAAATATCTCCTTTTCATCTATTTTTGTTGCCCTCAGTTAATCATCAACTCTTCTTTCGTTCCCTGTTATGCTGCAAAATAGTTTCCATAATTTATCATAATTTCAGCATTTATAAATAGGATTTGAAATGGGAGTAGACATTAAATGGAGAACTTTTGGAGCATATATGATCATTTTGTGCCCCATGGGTAAGTTATGATCTTTATGATAGAGACACTAAATGCAAATTATGATGTGTGTAAGCTAACAAGATGTTTCCTTTCTTAACTTTCACAAATATAGTTCTGTAAACTTTTCCATGCATCATGTGGTCCAAGATGTAAATATTGTGCAGGCCCACTTCCTATATATTTTAGTGCCTATGCCATAATGAGTTTTATTTAAGATATGAAATAGCATATTGCATTACGATTAAAATCTTAAGATCAGAGAGTTGACACTTATTTCAGAGTTTAAAAAATTGAGATTCTCTGAATATATTATTGCTATAATCTTTGGAATAAGTATTCATTGTAGTTTGTGACTAACAATTCACTTTCTTGCATTATCCAGGAGAGGCATTTCCTTCTTAGTTTGATTGATTTGCCAACCCCAGACAACGACACCAACTCAAAGATTCCATCCTGCTCTACTGTTTGCCAACCCCAGGAGAGGCATTTCCTTCTTAGTTTGATTGCATCCTGTTTTTATCAGAGGTACTTTAAGTCTGCACAAATATTAGGTGCGTCCTTGCTATGTCCATACCCTGCTATGGTGTTGCAGATTTTCCATGACCAAACTGCACTTGCCTGTTTTCTTTTTTTGTTTATAGTATATTGAGTTTTAATCATCATTTGTTTGGTTTGTCATTCATGCACATATTATTCATCACAAGGTCATCATTGTGTATACAAGCCATATTTACCAAAAGGCATAAGGTCTGTCAGGTATTATTATCTTTGTTTTAATTTGGCACTGGAGTTACAGAATCAGAAACAGTTTCTGGTTATAGGAGTTGCTATAACTCTGTCCTATATGATTCTGTTCGATCATGAACTCTACTTTTTATTTGTGCTCTGTAAGGCATGTAACTACTCTTATCAAATACATGGAAAATTTTTGTGTTCTCTGAATTCTCTTCTTTTAGGATTTTTGATGATTGTGTTTTTCTCCAATATTCAGTGAATCAAGCATGTTTGCACAGATTTCTGTTTCTGGTTCCTGCAATAAGAGAATCACAGTAATAAATATCAATAACCACATACACTATTTCATTTTATACAGCAGGTATAAAATTGCAGCAGGTACTATTTCATTTTATATAGCAGGTATAATTTCACAACTATTTCATACTAAGTTCTTAGTACTCCTATTCATTTCCTTGCTGTTTGTCATTTCCTAAAATTGTAATTTTTTCCCTCAAAATTGCAGCCATGCCTAGGAATAAACGCTTTAAAGTTGCACCAACAGTTATAGAGAAATCAACTGCAACTATGCCAGCAACTCATACTAATGCCAGCCCTATTCCATCTCAAGAACGAGTTGACACTCATTTAGTTCCACCGGCTCATAGTGATGGTCGTTCAATCCCAGATTCTACTATGGGTGTTCATTCAAGGCCACAAATTGATAGCAAAGCTCATTTGAGTGCACCAACTCAGATTGGAGCAAATTCAGTGTCATCCACTCATGGGGTATCTAGTTCTATTCCATCCCACCATTTACATGATCAAGAGGCTAATCCAGAGGATGATCCAGAGGATGAAGATGTTGGTTCGTTTGACGAATGTGGTGACACTACTTCTAGTGGTAGTAGGAAGAAAAGTTATTGGGTTGTTAATGTTATTGGTAACAAATTTCTTTCCTCATTTTTTCACATTTAATTATAATCAATTTTGAATGTTAAGAAGTAACAGATTTTATTTCTTTTAGATGAGTTGGATGGCATAACTAAAGAGGCACGATATATGGTGCAAGATGTTTGGTCAATTCCTGAGGGTAGAAAAATTATAGTTCCGTGCAATGAGCTTGGGCAAGCCATAGGTGATGCAGGTGGTCTTTTGGGTGGCTTCTTGGGAGTTTTAGGAAGTGATTTTAATAAATTTTCCATTTGTTATATCTCTTGGCGTAAGGTTCCTAAATCATATAAGGACACGGTGTATGATAGCATTATACAGGTAAACCAATTTATTTTTCCATGTTTTTTGTAATCTTTGTGACTTTGGTACTAATGTCTTTGATTTTGTATGTAGAAGAAATTTTCTATAGTAGATAATAGATTGAAGAATGATATCATGAAGCGTATTGGGAAAGTATGGAAAGACACCAGGTATAGCTTGTTTCATGAATTCTATAATAGTACTTTGAGCATGGAAGAAAATGTTGCAAAGCGACCGCTTAGAATTGATGAAAACCATTGGAGATGGTTCATTGAGTACCGCTTGAGTGAGAAAACCCAGGTATTGAGCTTCCCTTGGTGTTTGAGATTCTCTTAGTGTTTGGATCTAAGGTATTTTTTCTCTATTTTTGATTATGCAATATAATAGGACATGTGCAAGAAAAATGCTGAAAATCAAAAGAAACAATTATACACCCACACAGGTGGTTCAAAAACAATAGCAAGGAGAAAACATGAAGAGGCGATATACCCTTTAATTGACGTATTGGTTCATTTTGTTTTGTTTAATTATTTACTATATATCAATAATGACATATAGGAACGACAACGTGGAAGCAGCATTAGTAGAGGGGAGTTATAGGTTATGTTGCATAAGAAAAAGGATGGTTCTTATATTCATGACAATGCTCAAGTCATTGGTGTAAGTTTTGTATTAATTAAAGTTGTCATACCGTAATTTTTTCAGAAAAATGGTACTTCATTTTTAATTAATAATTGATTAAATTTATGTATGCAGGAAAAAATTATGAATATTGAGCGTGAAGATGATTCCTCTAAGGGATTTTCAAAAAATGATTCACTTTCTCAAGCTATAGGGAAGGAACACTCTGGCCGAGTTCGAGGTGTGGGTTATGGGCCATGTCCTACTCAAGTCTTTGGTCAAACTGCATGTTCAAATGCACCTGTCGATCATGGATTGCAAACATATATGACTGAGATGAAGTCTGAATTAGAAGCTTCTCGAGTAAAGGTGCAGAATCTGGAATCAATGATTGAAGCAGAAAGATCTAAAAGACAAGCAATAGAGGGAGCTGTTAAATATATTTTGCAAATGCAAGGAAGCAATTTGCCACCTGAATTGGCTGCTTTGATTAATGTGATGGTATGTATGTTAGCACTTTTAAAATTAGTTAGCTGTTAATTGTATTTAATGTTAAAGTATTAAATAACTTCAGCTGTTAATGCAAGGAATCACTTTTAATCTATATCTTCAGCTGTGATAGTACGTATGTAATGCAAGGATGCACTTTTAATCCATAGCTTCAGTTGTTAATTGTATTTAATATTAAAGTATTTAATTGCTCTTGTGTATTATTTAATTGCTCTTGTGTATCCATAGCTTCAGTTGACAATTATATCTTCTATTTATAATTTTAGGCCCCAAATGAAGGGAGTGCACCAATCTCAGTGGGTGTAAGACCGTCTTCCTCAGCTAGTCATGATGCTCAACACTGTGATAATCATTCCAACCGAAGTTCAAGTTAATGAATGCTTGATGCTTGATGTCCAACAGAAGTTGACAATGGTATGAATGCTTTTATATTCTGTTTTGAATGGTTTGAGCTGAAAAATCAACCTAAATGACGTTTAGTACATTATGGATATTATGGATTGTAGTAGTTATCCACTTGATGGGTTACAGTCTTACAAAACTCTCAATTCCAAATGTACATAAGTTGTAGCTAGAGATTTTTTGAGCAGAGATTATGGGATTAAGTCATCTTAGATTATTATGGTATTACTGGTCCATACGTTTAGGAATTACAACATTGGGATTTATATATCACACATTATTATGAGACAGCTTTGTTACTAAAAAATTATTGAAGGCATAAAATCTCTTTTCGAGTTTCTTCTTCTCTGAATCGTGCTACTTGCTATTTGTCTGCAATCTAAGCTTCATTGCTGGGCATGATAGTTTTATTCTACTGGTATTTGCCTGAAATTAGGTTATCTGACACGTATCTGGTTGTTGCAATTGCTACTTTTTTAAAATGCTTTGAGAAAGAACAAAATATTCTAGGCACTCCGTGTTAAACTTACTTCTAGTGATAGTTGTTCAATATCTTTAGTTGTTTATCAGGGTAGTTGATGCTATTAATAATTCCATTGTTGTTATTGATTAATACACTTTTACCAATAACAGGCTATCAAGTCATGTTTTGCTGCTTAATACATCATTTTTTAGGGGATATACAAACTTTTATGTAGCTAGGATATGATAATAATATCTAAAATACCTTCTAAATTGCAACTTACTATGCAAGCATTGCAACTTCCTGCCATTTAACTTCACGTGATTTTCCATGCTAATTTGCACTCATAAGGACCTCTTGATTTTCCTGCCATTTGATTATTGTATCAGATCATGCATGTAATCTGTAATAACTTGGAAAAAGTTGCAGTATGCTGGCTTAATTTTTAAACAATTGGGCGAAGCTTAGGTTTTAATTTTTGTTGACTCATGGTGGATTTGCTGGGATTGTCATTGTTTTGTAATATAGTCAACATTTCTTGTCAATTTAACTAATCTTATTTAGTTCTTGTTAAAGCATAATTAAGCACAAAAACGTGAAGTTTACCTCATGGATTGGTGGACATTGTCATTGTTTTGCAATATCCTTGATATTTTCTTTTGTAGTTACACTATGTTGTATGTTTGTTAAAGCTTAATTAAACACAAAAAAACATGAGGTAGTTTTATTTTTTGTTAGGTTTTTTGTTTGTATGATTAATACTTCTGGTTTCTGAGGATTTTTTTTATTACTGTGCCATTGTTTTTTGATTCGTAGCTATTTTTTACATTCTTTCATAAATATGATTTCTTTGATGATATGTTTCCCATGGCATTTACAGGATTTGAATTCTCTTTGCAACATCCTTAATTCAATTGCTGAGGTTGGTCTTGCTGATTGGTATGCTCGTATTGAGCTGATAAATTGTATTAGTTCTCTTGTTTTGATAGTGCCTCAATGTGCCCAGGTGATCTACTTGTTTTATCATTTTTTTAGTGCATCTAAAAACAATAATTATATTCATGGTTCGTCTGAATTCAATTCAAACACTTACATTCAATCTAGACATTTAACTTTGTTTGTTTGTTATGGTATTATGCTTATTGGAAAGTATTAGTACTGAATAAGAAGTTACATGCCTCTCATTCCCTACAAAGAACCATACAAATTCTTTCAGTCTTCCAGTTTGTTTCCATACAACCGATCAGTTTCCATACCTCTCCCACGAACTAGTTTTTATGCATTATCATTTCCTTGCTGATTAATTTTGAAGAGATATAACTTGGTTTTCATTATTCATTCAGGTCAAATTTTTACTGATGGGGTTGGAAGCCAATACTATGCTATTCCTCAAGTAATTTGCAAGCATTACAGACTAGAAGCTGAAGTTTGAACTACTGCTGCTATGCTATATATTTTTGTTTAGTGATGTACCCCCATTTTGGTTTAGATTTCACTTCAAACATTTTTTGTTGTTAGTGCTTTGTTTTTTTGAGCATTTACATTTGTAGACATTCATTTGAATGTATTTAACTACTAGCTATGAAAATTTTCCTTTAAGATTACACAAGTGTTTAACTTGGTTGTCCTTCAAATAAAATATTGAAAAGAAAAATCAAATACATATTTTCGGTTGAATTTGCCATTTGCGGCGGTTTCAAAATCGCCAGTAATTATTTACGGTGGTGTTGTAGCAGTTTCAAAACAGCCGGTAATTTGATTTGTGGCGGTTTCAAAATCGTCGGTAAATCATTTACCGGCGGCTTTGAACCTTTTCTAGTGGTTTTTTTGTGGTGGTTCAAACCGCCACTAAATCAGGTAATTTGGAAACAACCATTAATTTTGCGGCGGTTTTAATATTGCAAAAACTGCCGCAAAAAATTCATCAACCTAAATCGAGTGATAGTTTTACCGGCGGTTAAAACCGCCGCTATGGAGCAGCCGCAAAATAACCGCCCAGAGAACCGCCGGAAAACGTATTATGGCGGCGGTTATGCCAGCGGTTCAATCAAACCGCCGCTAAATTGTTTAAGGACGTCGTTATCGGCGGCGGTTTTGTAAACCGCCGGTAAAAGATTTACCGGCGTTTCCAAACCGCCGTAAATCCCAACGAAAACCGCCGCAAAGTATCTTTTTTTTGGTAGTGATCAAGCACCCTTTTTCAAACCTAATGTGTCCAAGTTCATTCTATACTTCCACAAAACACATCCAAGGCCTCTTCTTAAGGATGTAAACTCCGATTCGGGAAGAGGCTTGGTAAAGATGTCGGCTAGGTTCGACTTTGATTCAACATAGTGTAGTTCTATGTCTCCCCTTGCCACATGGTCTATAATGAAGTGATGTTTCACTTCAATGTATTTTGTCCTAGAATGATGAACCGGATATTTAGTTAAGTTAATTGTGCTTACATTATCACACAAGACTTTGACCTTGGTGTAATGTAGCTCATAGTCCTCTAAGGTGTGCATGATCCAAAGGAGTTGGGAAACACACCCACCCATTGCCACATATTCTGCTTCCGTTGTTGATAGGGCAACACATGGTTGTTTCCTACTACTCCAACTAACTAAGGAAGACCCAAGGAATTGACATCCTCCACTTGTACTCTTCCTATCTAACTTACACCCTGCATAGTCCGAGTCGGTGTATCCAATTAGGTCAACATTAGGGGTTCTAGGATACCAAAGTCTGACGTTTAGGGTCCCTTTCATATACCTTAGGATCCTCTTGACTACAACCAAATGGGACTCTTTGGCACATGATTGGTACCTTGCACACATACCTACCGCAAAAAGTATGTCGGGTCTACTAGCGGTTAGGTATAGGAGGCTACCAATCATGCTCCTATAGTGTTTAGAATCTACCATTTTGCCTTCAATGTCACTATCTATTTTCACATTAGTTCCTATGGGTGTAGATGCTTCCTTAGCATTTTCTAAACCAAATTTCTTTAACATCTCTTTAGCATATTTGGTTTGAAATACATGTGTACCTTCATTAGTTTGCTTAACTTGAAGGCCTAAGAAAAAGGTTAACTCTCCCACAAGACTCATCTCAAATTCATCTTCCATACACTTGATGAATTCTTGTAGGAAGTCATTATTTGTTGACCCAAAAATGATATCGTCTACATAGACTTGGGCAACAAATATATCCTTATCCTTAGATTTTAGGAACAATGTCGGGTCAATTGTTCCTCTCCTAAACCCCTTAGACACCAAAAATGAAGAAAGTCTCTCATACCAAGCCCGGGGAGCTTGTTTCAATCCATATAAGGCTTTCCTTAATTTGAACACGTGTCTTGGTTAGTTAAGGTCCTCAAACCTGGGGGGTTGTTCTACATAAACTTCTTCCTGAATGATCCCATTTAGGAATGCCGACTTCACATTCATTTGGTGAAGTGTGAAACCCATGTGAGCGGCATAGGCTAGTAGAATTCTAATTGATTCCAACCTAGCTACAGGGGCATAGGTCTCATCATAATCTAATCCCTCAACTTGGTTAAACCCCCTAGCCACTAATCTAGCCTTGTTCCTAGTGATTTTACCTTGGTCATCTAATTTGTTCCTAAAGACCCATCTCGTGGTTACAATGGTACAATCAGTGGGTCTAGGAACTAACTCCCAAACTTCACTCCTCTCAAATTGGTTTAGCTCTTCTTGCATGGCCAAGACCCAATCAACATCTCCCAATGCTTCATCAATGGTCTTGGGTTCTAATTGGGAGATTAGAGCTATTTGACTAGTTTGATCCCTAAAGTAGGACCTAGTCCTTACTCCTTGATTTACATCACCCATAATTTGGTCAATAGGATGATCATGGTGATGTCTCAAGGGTCTAGAGGTTGTAGGTTCATTTACTCCTTCTTCCTCATCCTCTAGTGTGTTTCTTACTCCCCCTTGATCATTGCCCTCCAAATGTAGGTCTTGAATTCTTTGGGCAAGTGGTTGGACCTCTTCTATATCCTTATCAATAGAAGCCTTTCTAGGGTAGGTACTAGTGGTTTCATCAAATTTGACATTAGAGGACTCCTCAATCACTTTGTCCTCTTGTTGTACACTCTATAACCCCTACTAGTCAATGAATACCCTACTAAGATTCCTTAACTTTTCACTGTTCCCAAAGTAGACCGTTCCTTCTCTTAGGTAGCTAATAGTGGTGAACTTGCTCACATCCCCGGTCATGTGTCTTGAACATCCACTATCTACTATCCACAAAGTTGGGGCCTCCTTCACCTTTACCTAAACAACACGGAAAACACACTCTTTTGGTACCCATATTTTTGATCCATAAGCATCATTTAAAAATTTCTTAGGTACCCATGCCTTCTTTGTGGTTCCCCTACCCCCTAGTCTCCTAGATGCACCAATCCTACCGGTAAGTGAGACGAATGCTACTTCCTTGATCTTAGGTCTATAACCCAATCCGACCTTGTTATATACATCCCTTTGACTGTTTATGATCATATCAAGGTTACTTGATCCTATTTGGAATTTCCTTAGGGCCTTGTGAGGTCATCTACTTGTTTCCTTAACTCCTTATTTTCATTTTCAATATGTGAAACATGTGAAGAGGTAGAGCTAGCATGCAAATCTTTAAGTTTAATAGCTTCTACTCTATGCATGACAATTTCTTCCTTAAGATCCTTAATTCTACTTCTAGCCTTAGCTAAATCCATGTTCGTGCTAGAAATAATTTTTACTAAAGTAGAGGAGGGTAAGCGGTATACCTCACTTACCGAAGCTTCTGACTCTGATGATGATGAAGTGGAGGAGCTCTCATCTTCACTGCTTGAGCTCCGTTCATCGTCTGATGAGTCCGAGTCATCTTGTGCCATGAGAGCGAAGTGGGAGACTTGCTCTTCTTCTTCCTCTGAGGATGAGGGATCGTCCCAAGTCGCCTTGAGGTTCGTGGCACTCTTTTCCTTTCCCTTTGACTTCTTCTTGTCACTCTTCTTTTTCTCTTCCTTCTTGTCCTCCCTTTTCTTTAACTGGGGACACTCGTTCTTCATATGTCCCTCTTGGTGACAGTTGTAGCATATTATCTCCTTGGCCTTACCCTTACCTTTGGCCCTTTCCTAGCATATGATTTGTTAGAAAAACTTTTAAATGCTTTACGAAATTTCCTTACCATAAAGGCCTCTTGGTCACTGTCCATAGAGGCACTTGACTCCTCTGAGTCCGAGGATGATGAGTAGATCACCTTCTTCTTCTCCTTTCTCCTCTTCTTCTCCTTTTTGCAACAAAAGCAATACCTTTCTCTTTTGCCGAAATGTTAGCTTGCTCGTACAGTTCAAATTCACAAAATAGGTCGTCTAATTTAACTAATGATAAGTCCCTTGATACCTTGTAAACATCAACTATGGATGCCCACAGGGTGGTTCTCGGGAATGCTTGTAGAACGTACCTGACGATGTCCCGGTTCTCTATTTTCTCTCCAATTACATGGAGCTCGTTGATTACTTCCTTTACCCTTCCATGTAGCTGACTGACGTTCTCGTTGCTCTTCATAGAGAGGGATTGCAGTTGGGCCACCAACAAGTCCTTCTTGGCTCTTCTGGACTCATTTGACCCTCGTTCAGTTCAACTAATTTGTCCCATAGTTCTTTGGCGCTCTTGAACGACCCCACCTTGTTCAGTTGCTCCTTCGAGAGCCCGCATTGCAGTGTGGTGGTGGCCTTGGCATTTGACTGCGCCCTCTTCATCACCTCCTTAGACCATGTTCTCATAGGTGTTGGGTCTCCTCTTTCATCGACGGGCGCTTCGAAGCCATCTGCAACACTTATCCAAGTTTCTATGTCATTCATAAGATAGTATTGCATCCTACCTTTCCAGTACGCGAAGTCGTTGCCGTCGAAGAATGGTGGTCGTGCGATGGAGTATCCCTCTTGAAACGCCATTACAATTGCTCCGGTTGTCTGTTAGATCTTCCGAAACGCACCGGCTCTGATACCAACTGAAAGATCAATGTAGGCGTGCAGAGGGGGGGTGAATGCACTTTCTTTTGGTTGTTTTGATCTCTACAAAGATGTTAGCGCAGCGGAAATAATATGCAAATGAAATAACAATGCTAACAAAGTTCTTTTACTTGGTATCCACCCAGATGGGTGACTAATCCAAGGATTTACGCTACGAGCACCACTTTTCACTATCGAAAAGTCTCCTTGAGGTGGAGAAACCTTTACAGCAAAAGCTTCCTCTTTACAGATGCAGGAATATGATGGAGGAAGCAAAGATCACTCTACAATTGGGCAGCACTTCGTTACTGTACGGAACTGTACAGACACGTGTAACGAGGAGCTCCTTTTATAGGTGAAAAGGATTGATTCGCAGTCTGTCCAGACTCGCACCAGTCGACTGCCCCAAGGGCAGTCGACTGGCCCCGCATTAAATGTCGTCCAACGGCTAGCCAACGGCTAGCAAACAGCTAGCCAACGGCTAGTTTTGGGGTATACCAGTCGACTGCCCCAAGGCCAGTCGACTGGTCCGAAGCTGCGAACTTTCTGTGGATTTTGGCAGCCGACTGCCTCCAGGCCAGTCGACTGCCCTACCTCCCAGCTCAGCTCCAGCCACTCCGAACCTTCTCCTTTGCGTGTGCCTTCAGGTCTACTCCCTTGGCTCGCCCCTTGAAGTCCTCTTCCTCTGGCTATCGTCTCTCGGATGCGCACGCAAGCCTTCCCTTGGCTTGCCTCCATGCCTCCCTTCACGTGTGCCCTTTGAAGTCCACTTCCCGGCTTGCCCTTGGAGCTCTCCTCCCTCGGATCTCGTCCCTCAGATAGGTCCACCAAGTGTGATTCTCCAAGTCCTGCAAACTCAATCACACAAATCAAATACAACATAATACTCTAACTTTAAACCTATTCGCCCACACATCAAAATCATAATCTTCCAATCATTTAAGGGTCGATTGCCTCAACACCTGAGACCACCTCGGATAGACATATTCTTGAGATTGATCTAGGAGGACACTCGCCCGAGACTACCTCGGGAGGTAGGTCCCCGAGATTAGCTCGGGAAGGTGAACGCCCGGGCCACCCTGGCCAAAGGACCCCGAGATCACCTCGGGATAGCGGAGCCCAAGGATCACTCGACTCAAGTAACTTTCCCCTTTCTTCGGATCTCTGGATAATCATCACCCATTATTACGAGATAATCATGACCCATAATACGTGGCCATTAAGGCCTTAATTAGCGCAATGACTCAGATTTAATGGCTGCGAGGACCGTTACAAAGATTATCCAGGAACCGACGATTGAGGGGATGTGGAGAAGAAAGTGGGGACACGTGTGACTACCGCCTCAGGTATAAAAGGTACTCCAACCCCCCAAGTAAGGGGGTTACACACATTCTGACTCATACTTTGGTCCTTATTTTCTTCCCTTTGAGAGATTCAGGCATTGACTTGAGCGTCAAGTGGACTCCGCCAGACAACCTCCAGCGTGTTCCCTTAACACTCGTGTTAATCTCGCAGGGTGGAAGCTCTTCCTCTCTCACCATCATCCTCATGGGCTGAACCCTGGTGACTGGCCTTCGACGTCGATTCCTTCCGGAACAGGCATAATTGTTGATTTATATTATTTCACAAACATGTTAGTTGTAAACAAATGCAAGGGGAGAGGCTCTCTCTCACGCGTGGGTGTGCAAGGGGTGCAAATCCAGGGCACGAATTTGTACTGAACCAAGTGGACTCGTGTATGTGCACAACCTGCATGCATCGAATGTCCGACCGGTCGGGGCAAAATTTGTCCAAGCGGATAAACCAACATTTTGCAAAATGTTTTATTCAAATGTAACAGATTCATTAACTATTGATTAATGCAAAATCAGTAACCCCCAGACGTTTGGATCTGGACGGTTAATTAGCAATAAATGACATTAATTCTGTCATTGATTACTGTGGGGGTCTAATCCTATATAAAGAGGTTGTAACCGAGACTAAAATATATAGAGTATATAGATTGTCTTCCACCTCGTTCCCAACTCCCTGGTAGCATTCGGGTACTTTTTCAGTTGGCCACGATCAATGAGTGCTCCATTGTGCCCGTGGTCTCGCTGTTGTATCCTGAGAGACAGACATCCATTAGAACCTCGAAGCACCATCGGAGGAGGACAAATCTGTTTCAAGGAAACAACGTTACGCAAGCCTTAACAACTCTCCAATTCCAACTCGGGAGATACTGCTCAGGAGATCCTGGTCGAGAGATTCTGCTGGGGAGATTCTGGTCGGGAGACTCTGCTTGGGAATTCCAACTCGGGATAATCTTCTCAGGAAATTCAACTCGGGAAGTTCGGTTCGGGACTTCCGGTTCGAGAAAACTAGTTCGGGAAGACCGGTTCGAGACGTCTGGTTTGGAAACCTACTCGGGAGATTTCAGCTCGGGAATTCCAGGTCGGGAATTCCAGCTCTCGGGAGACTGCATTCTGCATAAAAAGCAGCTCGGGCCACTCAACAGCTATGTTAAAATTTCTATAATTTTAATTTAATTTTTGTTAACTCTCCGAAAAGGAGTATATCCTCCATCAATAATCTTATAGATTTTTTTGAAAATTTTAGGAATTTTCTATCATGTCAGCTGTACTATGACTATCAAATTAACAGATTTCTTATACAAAATCTGATAAAATTAGATAAGTCAATGATACACTAAGTAAGTCAGTGATTAAGGTCTGATAAAAGTAGATAGGCCAATGGTCCACTGAGCATGTCAATGATTAAAATCTGATAAAACGTGGATGGACCAATGGTCTATTGAGCAGGCTAGTAATTATGGTGATAGGATAAGATTAATTTAGGTCTTATCAGGGATTGACCTAGATTTATGCATAACAAGGCTGATGGGCTTATTTGTATATATACGTGGAGGCCCAATAAGAAAACCCAACCCCACTATGGTCGAGCCTATTTATTTGTCTTTGAGCTGGTCTAGATAACTGATTGGTTAAAGCATTGTAATATGCTGGCCGATTGGTCATAGCCATCTTGTCGACTAATCGACCACGCGCTACGAGTGAGTCAGCCAATTGACTATCATCTAACTACCAATGATTAATAGCCCGCTTTATAACAAGTTGGTCGATCGGTCGTCATCGGGGTGGGTCGATCAGCCAGCACCTTGGTGTAGCCTAATCAGTCAGGCATTACCCAGGTCATAAATTGATTCACCGGAGTGGTCCACTCGGACAATTTAATCTTCCCACATGCTCATATATTGCCCGTGTGGGACCACATCAATCGTCTTAACCATTGACTCATTCTACATGGACTAGGAGCCTTAAATTCCCCTGTATCATAAATAAACTTAGTTATATTTATTCCTAGCCTAAATAGCCAACACCTCTTCTTCTCCTCTCCCCGATCACCGAACCCCAAACATACGATCTTCTCTTCTTTCCCTGATCTTGCTCACCCCTCTCCCTCTTTGTCACTTACCTTTAGACCGATCACCAATCACCCGAAGCCACCGGAGCACTGACCCTCTCTCACGATCACTCCATCGCAAACAAGCGAGATCGCCAACCCTTTTCCTCCTCGCGATTGGTTGTTGTAGATCCAGCCGGAGCCAATGTTCTTGGGTCATTCTTCTCTCCGGCTATAGGTAGGCAGTGTTGGATTCATTTAGATTCTCCCTCTTTGCCCATCTTAACAAGCATCCTGAATCACATCACTAGGGAGCTCAAGGAGTTGTCAGGCTTGGCGTGTGGAAAACTTCTCCATCTCGGCAAGAACTAGAACACGAGGGGGGGGGGCGGGGGTAGGCATTTTATTGGAGTGAGCTTGTGCCGAGATCGAGAGCAAATATCATGTTTGGGTGCTCTTCTTGCTTACCTCAAGTGGCTAGTTGTATGTGTCAGAGGAAGGTTGTGAAATCACCGTACAGCTCCTAACTCATTGTCATTGTTTGAGCATGTAGTTGTATGGATCTCCATGAGAAATGGATCAAATGTGTATCAAGATAATTACTCATGCCATTTAGGGTTTAAATGCTATGCTAGATCAAATTCATAGCTTCTACTATTAAGACAAAACTAGGGTTGTTCATTTGCGTGAACATTTGAGGGGTTAGGTGGCAAAAGGTGATTTGCTCGTCCCCAGCACCCCTGCCAACCCATCCCAAAACCAACACGGAGGGATAAATACTACAACAAATAAGACTTTTCATAGCGCATCATTGACGGCGTGTAGTTAAAGCGCGCCGTTAATAATAGCTTTTACGGCGAGCCCAATTATGTGCGCTGCGGATAATATAATTTTTAAACAAACGACGGCGCACAGAAAAAGTACGTTGTTAATAAACATATATGCAGCGTACAAAATGTGCTGTTAAAACTTAATATTAATAGCGTACAGAGCACACTGTCAATACTTATTAAAAATGGTGCACAAAAAATATACATTGTTAATAAAAATTATAAAATAATAACAGCGCATAACATTAGTTGTTAATAATCTTACACCTTAAAAAATATTGTGTCAAAATTATTAAGCAAATTAAATATCAAACCTTAACCCTTAGACCCTTAACATATTTTTTAAACCCTTATAACTTCTCCCCATCCCCGTCTCCTCATGCCCGCCGACGTCGAGCCCTAAAAAATCACCCGATCACACTGCCCCCTCTCCTCCCGATCTCCTCACGCCGGCGAGCCCTAGAAATCTCCCGATCACACTGTGCCTCCTCTCCTCCCGATCTCCTCACAGGGGATCTCCTCACAGGCGCGATCTCCTCACACTCGCGATCTTGCGATCCCCTCACGCTCGCGATCTCCTCACGCGAGTGATCTCCTCACACGAGCCTTCATCTCCTTGAGATCTCCTCACGCGAGCCTTGGTCTCTTCCGCCTTCATCTCCTCCAAGTCGATTTCCTCACGCCGCCTTCATCTCTACCGTGCGCCAACCATATAGAGTTTTCTTCAACGAAGTCCTCTCCACCGGATATCCCTCTCCTCTCTGGTAAGCCCTATCTGGTGAAGTCCTTTTGAGATTTCATCTCTGAAATTTCTGAATTTTATGGAATAACATCTCTGAA
This sequence comes from Boesenbergia rotunda, assembly GCA_024364735.1. Lineage (NCBI taxonomy): Eukaryota > Viridiplantae > Streptophyta > Magnoliopsida > Zingiberales > Zingiberaceae > Boesenbergia > Boesenbergia rotunda. Next base: position 166,528 of record JAGFNQ010007346.1, on the reverse strand, counting down.
ATTTCTGAAATTTATGGAATATCATCTCTGAAATTTCTAAAATTTCATCAGTATTGGATTGTAACTTGTATGTTAGGGTTTTGATTATTTACAAAATGGATAAGGAATGGATGTTTCTGCCTTCAAGGCTTGTACCCGAGTATGAAGAAGGGGTTCAAAAATTTCTTACTCAAGCTAGGAACTACGCCAAAACACGTGAAGTAATATTATGCCCTTGCAAGCATTGTAAAAATAAGAAGTATATGAAATTTGACCAAGTGTATGAGCACTTAATTATTAAGGGTATCGATCCTTCTTATACTAGTTGGGTTTTCCATGGTGAAAGTTATACCTCACAATTTCAAGGCGAAGGTAGTTTAAGAGGAGTTCAAGCAAAGGATGATAAAAGTGGAGAGGAATATCATTTATATACGAATGTTTCTTTGCCAGAAGAAAGGGTTGGACACACTAAATCAAAGGCAAGAGATAGTGAATTTGCTAATTTATTAGAAGATGCAGAAACTCCTCTCTTCCTGGTTGTACAACTTACACAAAGTTATCGGCAGCCATCACATTATACAATTATAAGTCTACTAATGGTTACACTGACAATAGTTTCAATGAGCTCCTTAAGATCTTACGTGGCATGCTTCTTGAAAAAAACACACTTCCAGAAACTGTTTATTCAATGAGAAAGCTACTGAAACCATTTGATTTAGGATACGAAAAGATTCATGCTTGCCCAAATGATTGTTGTCTATTTAGAAATAGTTTAAAGATTTGGAGTCATGTCCAAAGTGTGGTTCCCCAAGATGGAAGGTAGACAAAATCACCACCAAAGTTCGTAAAGGAGTTCCTGAAAAGGTACTACGGTATTTTCCCGTGATACCAAGATTTAAAATGATGTTTACACTAGAAGAAAAGGCTGAAGACTTGATTTGGCACTTCAACCACAAAAGTCAAGATCATATGATGTGTCATCCAGTTGATTCAGTAGCTTGGGATACAATAAATCATAAGTGGCCAGCTTTTGCATCAGATCTTAGAAATCTCCGTCTTGGTCTTGCTACAGATGGATTCAACCCTTTTGGTGACCTTAGTTCCATATATAGTTGATGGCCGGTTATTTTGGTAAATTACAACCTTTCTCTATTAATGTGCATGGCGAAGGAAAATCTTATGCTGACATTACTGATTCCAGGCCCAAAGCAACTAGGAAATGATATAGATATATACTTGGAACCCCTTGTGGAGGATTTGAAAGTGTTATGGGACACAGGTGTAGAGGCTTATGATGCATTCACCAAATCAATGTTCAATTTGAAGGCTATTTTGATGTGGACGATTAATGATTTTCCAGCTTATAGAAATCTAGCTGGATGTGCCACAAAAGGGAAAGTTGGTTGCCCAATATGTGCAGAAGACCTATGTTCAAAGTGGCTTAAGTATAGTAGAAAGTTTGCATACTTAGGCCATAGGAGATTTCTTGCTCCTGATCATCCATTTCGTCAAAAAAAAAAGTGGTTTAATGGGAAAAAAGAGAGAAAGGGAAAACCTAGACCTTTGACCGGGTTATAAATTCTCAATGCAGTGAAAGACATTAAAAATGATTGGGGTAAAAAACAAAAAAGTTAGACTATTAGTACTTATCAGAAAAAGAGGAAGACACAGGATAGTTCAAAAAAAGTACAAAAACCAGTTCAAATGTGGAAGAAAAAGTCATTTTTTTATTTACCATATTGGAGTGTAAGTTATTTGGCTTTCTATTTATTTATTTTTAATTATTTGTTTTATTCCTTAACTAATACTATGAAATGCCTTTATGTGTTTAACTTATAGGGGCTTCTGTTACGTCATAACTTAGATGTCATGTATGTTGAAAAGAATGTCTGCAAGAATATCATAGGCACATTGTTAAATGTGAAAAAAATCCAAAGATGGTGTTAATGCTCGCAAAGATTTGATGCACTTAAAAATTAGAGAAGAATTGCATCCTCAAGAAAAAGGAGAAAACATGTATTACTTACCTGCTGCACCTTACACATTGTCTAAAAAAGAAATGGTGTATTTTGCTCTAGGTTGAAGAAAATAAAGTTACCTGATGGCTACAACTCAAATATTGGTAATTGTATTTCTTTAGAAGAGCGCAAACTTATTGGGCTGAAATCTCATGATTGTCATGTTCTAATGCAACAATTGCTATCAATTACATTGAGAAATCTCTTACCGAAAGGTCTACGCAATGCTCTATTTCTGCTGTGTGCATTTTACAATGAATTATGTCAAAGAGTATTAGACAGGAACCGTTTAGAACAACTTGAGGAGAATATTGTTGAAACTCTATGTATGTTGGAAAGGTATTTTCCACCCGCTTTTTTTACCATTTCAGTACATTTAACAATTCATTTAGCTAGAGAAGCTCGCTTGTGTGGACCAGTCCAATTCCGCTGGATGTATCCATTTGAGAGGTAATAAATATTATACAACGAATCACATTTTGTTATCAACACTTCTTTCATCTCATTTTATTTTGTTATTTAGATTTATGATAACACTTAAAGGTTATGTGAAGAATCGAGCAAGGCCAGAGGGTTGCATATCTGAGTGTTACATTGCAGAAGAAAGAATGTGATTTTGTAGTGCTTATATAAAAAAGTCTGCTAGTATTGGTGCCTATTCTTATCGGAATGTAGATTTAGAGAATGGATTGAATGTGGAAGGTCACCCAATTTCCCAAGGAAAAGAAAAGATTTTAGAAGACCATGTGTTGCAAGCCATACATCGATATGTGATGTTCAATACTGCAGAAATTGAACCTTACTTACAGTGAGTATAATTAATTGTAAACCCTATTAGCTAATCTTGGTGTAGTATATAATTTGTATATTCTAATAATCGCCCTTCAATGATTTTAAATAGGATGCACATTGAGGAGCTTAAACAAGTAGATCGTCATTATATAAGGAATGAAATGTTGTTACAAAAATGACATATGGAAACATTTGCTCAATGGTTATCAAAACATATTCCTGATAACTCTTCAGGCCGAACTCAATGGCTAGCACATGGTCCAAGAAAGCAGGTTATATCTTATACAAGTTATATTATAAATGGACATCGATTCCACACAACTGATGTTGGAAGGTCAACTCAAGATAGTGGTGTTTCAATTGAAGCTGATACTGTTTGTCAATCTAGTACCGATGATTATTCACATACAGTTGGAAGACTATCATATTATGGGATTATACGAGATATTATTTTACCAGATTACTATTCTTTCAAAGTGCCTGTCTTTACGTGTGATTGGGCCAATCATGTAACTGGTACTAAAATGGAAGATGGTTTTACCCTGGTTAACTTACATCAAGGACTAAAAACTTTTGAAAGTGATCCTTTCATTTTAGCATCACAAGCAAAGCAAGTGTTCTATTCTAGGGACAATGATGAATCAAATTGGTATGTGTTGCTAAAAGCATCGCCTCGTGGTATCCATGACATGAATTTGATTGAAGTGGATGCCTATATATCATCAACACCTCTAGATGTCTCCAGACTTGAGATTAACATTACTGAGAATGAACCATATGCTAAGAATGAGTGTGAGGGAATTGATGTGATTGATCAATGACTTAAATTTAAAGGTGAAGATTTTATAGTTATTTACTTCATCTAATAAATATACTTCATCATTGATAATGTCATATTGTAAATGAGTAGGTCATTCAAAAGATGTGAAAAATTTGCAAAAAATGCAGCAAAGCAGCCGTAGATGAAATTCAGGTAATATTATTTTTAAGCCTTTAAATTTTGGTTTATTGTAATAAAGTGCACTCATACATTCCAATGTTGTTATGCTATTTTGCAAGAAAATATAGCTTCTAATAGTCCACATAATCCATCACAAGATTTGTGCGGTAAGGAGGTAATTGATGATGAAAAAACTGATAAGAAAAAGGGGCGAGGTTTATCAAAGTTGAATGTGGTTAGTGGCCAACAAAAGCCTAAAGAGCTACAACATAATGGGTTTGGACAACCCATTGGAGATAATTTGGTGAAGTACGCTTCTTTTCTGGGTTGCATGATAAAGGAATTTGTGCCATACACATTAGATGGATGGAATGACGTAGACGAAGAAGTGAAGAATAGAATGTGGAGTTGTCTTCAGGTAAAGATAGAACCTTGAGACTTAGATTATTTGCTTTGATTCTTTATTGGTTTGTATTTGTTACATCTTCTTTTTTCATTGTAAACATATTTGCGCTTTTTAATATGCAGATGAATTATAATGTTGAGGAGTGGGAGAAGAAATCAATTTTCCAAAAGTTGGCTAAGTTGTGGCGTGATAGAAAATCAAAATTACAAATACTTATACGAGAAGCAAATGTTGGTCCAGTGTCTTCACGAAATCTTAGTCTTTTGAAGCCTGAATTTATGGATCAAAATCAATGGGGATTGTTTGTGAAGAAGACACTATCACCTGCCTTTCAAGTAAGTATTAATTAACAAATCTTATTTTTAATGTTTACAGTTTCTGATAATGGTTAAAGTTTCAATGGTGTTTAGTTTTGTTTTTTACTAGTTAATTATAAAGTATACTAATACAATGGAAACTAGAATGAATGATAGCATAGTTGTATAATCATGAATTAAGCTAGATCAAGCAATGATTAAAAAAACTCTTTAATGATTGATTATTTTAACATTCATGAATGATAGCACAGTTGTATGATCGAGAATCAATTTGCATGAATTGAAAGTATTGATCATAAATTCAAATGCATGATCATTAGTTGTTCTCTGTATTTCCTGCTAACAAATACTGGACTTGGTTGCTATGGCTTTTCATATTCATATTTTAACAAATACTGGACTTCTCTGTATTTCCTGCTAACTAATACTAATTTCCTGCTTTTCATATAACACTAATTTCCTGCTAACAATAATTTCACAATACTCAAGCTGTAGACATGATGATTTCCATGGGTTTCACAATATTGATAACTGTAGACAATATCAATGGGGTTGCATATCATTACCAACGTGTTTTCCATGCGTGTTGCATTTCTTCTCAAGCTGTAGACATGATGATTTCATTGCCACTTCCATATCATTCCATGCGTTTTCCATGCGTGTTGCATATCATTCTCAAGCTGTAGACATGATGTTTTCCATGCGTGTTGCATATCATTACCAAGTGGAATACTGCCACTTCCATATCATTACTACACTTCATATCATTACCCTTACTAGAGTGAAAGCAATTGTTAAGAGTTGAGATAGAGTGCCCAACACTTGTTCAATATTTCTACACTTCAAATCATTACCCTTACTAGTAACATTATCAATTGTTACCAATACTTGTTAAGTAATTATTATATCTTTTGATTCTCAGGAAAAAAGTGCAAAATTCAGAAAAATGAGGGAAAATCAAGACCACATTCACACAATAAGCCGTAGAGGTTATGCTCGTTTGGCTGACATGATGGTACAAATTATTATGATTAAATTTTATTAAAAAGTTTACAAATACACTTAATTAGTAACAACTATATTTATGCTAACAACTTTTATATGTCTTATACTTGAGGAAAAAACAAGTCCGACAGATATACCAATCACAAGATCAAAAGTTTGGATTGAAGGTCACAAGAAAAAAAATGGAGAACCTAGTAGTCAAGCTGTTGGAGAGAAAATGGTAATAAAATGATTTATTTGTTATTTTTAGAATTTGCAAGAAAAAAAATAGACAAATCAAATTTCTTATTTTATCAAAAAAGTTGTCTTGTTTTTTGCAGAAAGCAATAGAAGAGTGTCCACTTGAATCTCACAACACAACTAATATTTCTAATGATGCAATTAGTATTGTATTTGGCAAGGAACCTCGAGGTAGAGTACGCGGAATGGGCTTTGGAGTTACACCATCGAAAGTTGGAGCTTCTATACAACAAAATGAAACTGTTAAACGACTTGAAAGTATGGTAAATAACCTTCAACAAGAAATGCAAGAAATGAGGCTCCTGTTTTTTCAAAATATGAGGCAACAAAATGAGCAAGAACAGGTTAGTAAATAACAACATAAGAAAAAAAATATGAAATAGTGGTTATGATTGTTTTATTTGAGCATTTATATTCTTATTAGTAATATCTTATGATGGTTTTATTTGGACTAATTTGTTTATAAAATTAGGTCGCTAGTGCTGACATTGGTAGCGGAATTGGAAATGATGTTGGTGGCGATAGTCGTGGGAAAAAAAGTGGTAATGTTAACCAACCTCTAACTGTAGCTCAGGTAATTATTTTTGATTGTGTCTTTTAAATTAAATTTTTGTTATAAAAATAGGTATGATAAATTAATAACTTTGTATTGTTATGCAGTCAAAAATGAAGGATGTGAGTCATGGAGATATCAGCGAGAATACTAGGTGTAAGCTACTTCATTGATCTGTTGATGGAGTTGTTGCAGAAGGTCGAATTGCTTCTACAAATCCAAAAGCAAAAGTGCATCATGCTCTTCTTGGTGATTCTTGTTGGAAAGTTTGGGTTGATAGAGTTTTTGTGGAGAAGGTGGACCTAATTCGACCAAATGATGAAATGCTTTTTCTTGTGGATGCAATAGGAAGTACAGTTACTTGGTTATCTAAGTTTATTGTTTTGTATGACTGATATATAGTCTACTTGAGGAGAATATACTTTTTTGTAGGCAAGAAATTATGTTACTAAGTGAATTTTTGCTAGTACTTTGGATGGTTTACTTAAGTGTGATATTTATGGTTAAATGTCATAATATAATTAGTTGTTTGAGTTTTGGTTATATATTATTGTATTTGTGTGTGGTATTATGTATGTAGTATGATTTGTGTATGATATTTATATGTCGTATTTGAATGATCGTAATCGCAGTGCGTGTTGCATGTTGTGCATGCTCTTAATCGCAGCATACAGTGCGCTGTGAATGTTGTTGATTGCTCTTAATCGCAGCATGCGGCCCGCCCTGCGAATGTGATTGATTGTTCTTAACTGCGGCGCACGGCGCCACTGCAATTAATAATAATCGCAGTGCACAATGAGGGCTGCGAATAATATTAATGGCAGCGAGCAATGTGTGCTGTGAATAATATTAATCGCAGCATGCAATGTGTGTCGTTAATAATATTAATCGCAACACGCAATGTAGGCTGTGAATACTATTAATCACAGCGCACAAAGTTCGCTGCGATTGTTCTTAACTGCAGCGCATGTTGCGCGTTGTTGATGTTTTATTACTTTTAACAGTTTGCAGTTATGCAGCATTCAATGCGCGTTGCGGATAGCAAAATTGTAAGCTGCGAAAAGCCATATTTGTTGTAGTGAAATCACAGGGGTTACTAGTTCGGATGTTGTGGTTAGCGCGTAGGGAGGGCGGGCACACTGACTTTGTCAGGTTTTAGCCCCCAAATCTCAATGTGGCAACACTCACACACTAACCATCAGTCCATCCCGTGAGAATAGTATTTGGGGGGTTAGGGAAATAAGGTATTGAGGATTTGATGAGCTTCATGTGATCTTATTACCAAAAAATTGATTAAGGGTAATTTGGGGAAAGTAACTCATGGAATACGAGATTAAATCTAAACTAATCATTTGGATGAAGATTTGATTTGGGTGATGGGTAAACCTAATTTCATTAAGGGATTTAGAGTTATATGTAATTGGAATGGATTAACCTTTGATTAGTTAATGCATTGATTAACGAATTGATTAATAGGTTGTTAATTAATATTATTGGATTAGATGGATAACTGATTAGATACCGATTAAGATTGATTAAGATAATTTGATCTTGTAGTTAATGGAATGGTTAATCGAATTAGAGATTAACCTGATTAAAATGGAGATTGATTAATTAATGAATCAATTTGGGGGTGTATCCATAGGTTGAGTAATGGGTTAATTGATACGTTAATTGATAATCAAATGAGATGTTGATTAAATAGAGGTATTCTTGTAATAAGGGTTGGGATTAATTAAAAAGGTAATTAATTAAGTAATAGATTGATTAATTAATTAATAGGATGACACATTGATAGTAGATCCTTAACTTTGTATCCTGTATTGATAGAATTCGAGCCGGAGGTGATCTCACTGACTAGAAGACGATTAGAACGATCTACAAATAAAGATAGATATTTCTTCCTTGCCTTATGTAGTTTATTTACCTTAGTGCATGAATTCTTATTACGGATTAGGTTGCTTTATCTTGACTCTTTTGTATTGTTATTCTGGACTTGATACTTGCATGCTTAACCTTTGAGATGGTTTTTACATTCATATAGTCTCAACTTTGGAATTTCTACTCTATAGAGTACACACGTGTATGACGTGTATGTAGGAGTGAGCATTATGCTATGTAGGACATATGGTAGTTAGTTAGTTGTACCTTGTTGCATGACCGATACCTGTTGCATGACTGATACATCATGATACTTGTTGGATTTGCATATACCATATTGTTGTATGGATGTTGATCTGGTTTGCGTTTACTTATTGTACCTTATGCATATTATATGGTTGCATGGTTGTTGATTTGGTTGGTGCCGAGTGCATTAGTATCATGCACCACCTTTGCATAGTTGCACACTAATAGAGCTCCATATATGGTTGATGATGGGTCGTCAGTCATATATTCCTAGTACTGTTTTGCATGTTGATGATCACTGGCTCTCTTGTGGTTGAGATGAGTTATCAATCATATAGTTCTGCCCACTCGGCCACTTGGGGTAGTGGTAGTTGGAGTGTGTGCAGCTTTTCTGTTGTGCTACGCTTGACAACTTAGAGGTAGTGGTAGTTGGAGTTGTGCGTAGGCAGTAGAGGTATATGTTGGATCGAAGAAAACGATAGAGGGGGGGGTGAATATCGTTATCAAAATTTTTGGATAGTTAAAGAATATACGCAGCGGAAAAAGATAAAGGGCACAAGAACACAAGTCGATTTTTTACTTGGTTCGGAGTCGCGGTCGGCTCCTACTCCAAGGCCCACGGTCCTTGACCGTTTACTTTGGGCAATTCTATATTTGGAAAGATTTTACAAATTAATAGTACAGATATAGAATTTGAGAAACTAAATCACAACACTTTCGTTAATTGAAACTTTACCGACGCCCAAGATGGATCGAATTCCGAAGCAGAGGGTCGTCGTTGGCGATAAAATCTCGAAATGGAACTTTGCCGGAGCGCAGCGCGTGAGCGAAAGTGTTTGGAGTGTTGGAAAGGATGGATGTTGAAGCCTTGGGGGTGAACCCCCTTTTATAGCACCCATGGGGGCGCCTAGTCCGTTGGGGGCGCCTGACACGTGCCTCATCCTGCGAGAAACTCCATCCGCGAGCTCGGTCAGCGCTTATCCCCTTCGACTCGGCACCTGGGCTGACTGGGGTGCCCGGGATCTCTTGGGCACCTGGGTTGACCTGTTCCATTGGCTTAGTGGCAGATTTGCTTCGATGGCTGCTTTGGCTTTGACCTTGGGCGCCCGGGACCTCCCGGGCGCCTAGCCCAGTGTAGTTCAAACCAGTCTTGCTTTCTTGATGTTTTGGCCCTTTACCTTGGGCGCCCAGGTCCTCCTGGGCGCCTAGCCCAGTGACCTACCCCATTTCTTTGGGGCGTTCTGAGCTGCAGAAACACAATCTTTCGATTCTTGTAACTAAGGTTAGTTCCAAAACAAACTAAGCAAGAGTGTTAGTCATTATTTACACCCTTAGTTGTCTTGGTTCTGACTTTGGGTCTCCCAAATGGAACCCTAGGTCGAACCGACGCCTACTGTTCCCTCGACGGGGAACACGTCCTCACCTACTCCTCTCAGGAGAGTTTACCTTTTGCCAACCGGCTCCTCCGGTTGGACTTTTGCCCAATCCACCTGACCAGGTCTTCGTGCCCAACTTTTGGTCAGATCTTCTTGCCCAACTTCCGGTCAGGTCTTCGGTGCCCAGTCCCTTGCCAAGACTTCTTGCCCAGTCCTCGACCAGGACTTCTTTGCTCGACTTTCGGGCAGGTCTTCTTACCCAGTCCTTGACCAGGACTTCTTTGCCCAGCCCTTTGCTAGGACTTCTTGCCTAGCGTACCTAGGACTTCTTCCTGCACACTCAGTGAACATATTAGATCACAATAACACCTTAGCTTCTGAACCCTTTGCCATTATCAAAACCCAGGTTTGACTTAGGTGCTGCCTGCACCAACAATCTCCCCCTTTTTGATTTATGATAACACAGTTCAAAAAGTTAAGTTGATGAAGCAAGTAAGATACTTAATTTCCTCCCCCTAGAAGAAATTCTCCCCCTAAGTTTTTCAAAAATACGTGGGGTTTTTGAAAATATTTCTAAGTCCTTGTTTATAAAATGAAAAGATTTTTCAGGTTTTCAACACTTAGAAAATTTTCAAGAGGGATTTTCAAGTTTAGAAAAGTTTTCAAAATATTTTCGAGTTAGGCACTTAGAGAATTTTTAAAAACATTTAGTTTTAACACTTAGAAAATTTTCAAAACATTTTTTAAGTTAAGTACTTAGAAAATTTTCCAAAACAATTTTGAATTAAGCACTTAGAAAATTTTCCAAAACAATTTTGAAGTTTTAATACTTAGAAAATTTTCCAACAATTTTGAAGTTAACACTTAGAAAATTTTCCAAACCAATTTTGAAGTTAACACTTAGAAAATTTTCAAAACAATTTTTGTTACTTTACTTTTTGAAAAAGGAGATAAAAGTTTTTGAAAAAAATTTAATTTGGAAAATTTTAAATTTTAACACCTTCTTTTCTCTCATTTCCAATCTCTCCCCCTTTGCCATATATCAAAAAAAATATAGCAAAAAAATTTGAGTAAGGAAAGTAAAGTGCTGTATTGAACCAATTATAAGCATAAACTGGACCAAAACAATTTAGATTTTCTCTTTCGGGTCCTGTTTAACCCAGTTAGCTACTTACTAACTGTTATGCACAGTAGCTTTCGCTAGGGTTAGTCAGTTAAGTGATCTGATCAAGTTAGATTTTCTAAGCTTGACGCTTAACCTGATTACTGTTCAATTGGTATTTATTGCCCCAATTACTGGAGATGCACTGACTTAATGCATCTTGAATTAAGGTATAGATCTAAGCATCTCAACCCAATCTAGGTTATCAATCAAAAGTACCCTAAGGTGCTTGTGAGATGCTAGCTTCTAGATCTATAGGTGCATGCAGTTCTAGGGTCAGGGCCTAAGCTAAGTCCATTTGCGAAAAAACCCTACTTTTGAAGGGGGTAAGTTTTTTTTAAAAAAACTATATCGGAAAATCATTTTAAATTTCAAGACGAAAATGATTTTTCAAATAAATATCAGATAAGAAATAAAACAGTTTTTTTTAAAAACATAAGTAGAGCAGTCCTATTCTACTAAGCATAACATTCATTTAGTAGCTGGTAAAAGGCAGGTAACTCATCAAGTAACAGCTAGCAACTATATATGATAAGTGCATAAAAAGTCAACTGGTCGAAGCAAGGACCAGCACAGTCAAACATGAGTCAAGCGCAAGTCAATGGTACAATAAGGCAACTGAAATTATTTGGAGTCTAAGAGGAGGGGCCCGGAGGAAAGAATGGACCGGGCTGCCAAGATTGGAACATGGACATTATCTTATTATGTCGGGCCTGATTTGCCTCATGTTCAGCTCGGAGGGCATCCATGTGCTCAATGTGATGTGCCTCTTTTTCCTGGCGATCGGCTCGAATAGCTTCCATGTGCTCGTTATGGTAGGCTCGGTTTACATCGTGCTCTGCTTGAATCGCGTCGACCAACTCCATGTGGTGGGCCTCCATCTCCTCTCGGAGGCTATGGACCTCTATCCGAAGTAGTGTCAATCTATCATCGATCATCGGAGGTGGGGGCTCGTCCAAGTGCTCCTGAATCTCGGCAACGAGATCAGCGACGTCGACCTCTACCTCCTCATCGGAATCGATCTGGGCTCTGGCTCTCTGGCATCTCCATGATATAACCCTGGTAACCGAGACCTCTATGCCTGCTAGGGAAAAATTTCTATACCCAATTTCATCAAATTCGATCATCGTGGTCATCTCTCCAATGGTAATATCACGACCGTAATGGTAAAGAAGGGAAGTGATGATGTGGTAGTAAGGGGTACGTACTCGACCCTGAGTCGTAACACTGGACGTATAGAGAATGGTGTGGAACATATGAAGTCCAATATCTATGTCTAAATGATGGATCATAGCGTACAACAAGAAGGTATGGAATGGTCGCATGGTCGCAACATCTCTAGTGGTCAAGGGGAGAATGCAACTGACTAGAACTTTATAAAGAGTGTAGTCCTGGACCCGGAGTCTACTGACTGAAACCGTCTAACCAAAAGGTTTTGGGCATCTCTATAGAAATATGAATAAAGGGTGTCTAGATCAATATGGGAGTAGAGAGGAGCAAAGGGAGGGTCTCTCGGAGGGTAACAGCAGAACGTGGACTGGGAAGGTCGTAGTCCAAGGAATCTATTAAACAACGAGGGTGAGATAGTCAGAGGCATCCCCTGTACTGTGGAGATATAGCTAAGGTCATCTTGTTTGACTAGGTTGTTGTAAAACTCTGGACATAGGGCCGTGTTCACAGGATGGGTGCAGAAGACAAGTTGGTCAAGTTGATAGAAATTGATGACGTCCATAGCTACTGGACAATACTGAGTAAAAATTGCCTATTTAAGAAACTTGTTTTGATAGGTTTGTAGGTTGTCCGAGCGAACCTGTTAAATAGTTCTAAGGTTGGAATCCTAGGGTCAGGGCTAGGCTCGGTCCCGGGGTTGGGTTGATTAGCACGACGTTTTCTAAAATAATAAGGAAAATGCATTTAAGAAGAGAAGAAAAAAATAATTATAAATGCATAAACATGATACTGGGGAGCCATGGTTGAAGTTGGACGTTTGAGTGCACGAGAAGGGCTTTCGGGTGCCTTGGGAGGAGGAGAGTTAGAGAGGAGGTTTGTTTTTGGGATGGCAAATGAAAGGAGAATGGGTGGCCTTATATAGGGGTTGGTCGGGCGCCCGGGAGGTCTCGGGCGCTGGTTCAGGTGTCAGCTGTCTTTGGCAGCTTTTGCTGCCTTGACCGTTGGGCTTGGGGCCGCCCGTGAGGACCCGGGTGCCTATAGTCAGCTGTCACTTGTGGCAGCTTTTGCTGCCTTGAATGGAGATAAAGGTACCGGGCGCCCGTGAGGTTTCGGGCACCTGGATTGGTCTGTTGACCAATTTTTGATCACATTTGACTGTGTTTGACTGATAATTAATTTATCCAAGAGTTTAAAAAAATGTTAGATCCTAGATGTCCCACCCAATCTAGTGTTATCAATCACGTTAACCTTATGGGTTTTGTGAGACAGGTTTTAACAGAAATAAAGATTTTATTTTGAAACACATGATTAATTTTGAAAAGTTGGATTAATTTTAAGACAATTAAGTTTTAAATTAGTTTTGAAAAATGGTTGAATCTAAGATTTATTGAAATTTGTGTTAGATTCAAATCTGACAATAGTAAAGTGAATTTGATTTTCAATAATTGGCTTCCAGGTCTTGGCGAGGCACTAGGCCTTCTTTGGCCGTAGCCTTATTGGATCATCAACCCTTTCCTTGACAAAGCCTTTTATTGAAAATTCATCTTCAAGTTACTCCTTGAAAGATTTTGGTCTAACTAGTTTGGGTCTTGGATCGGTAGCTTCGGCTAGTTCCACCAAGATGACTTCCCTAACGTACTATCATCTCACCTCCACCCAATACTATGTTGTTTAAATTTCAGTTAAATCATTTTAGTCCTTAGTCTAACCAGTCCTAGGTCTAAGCATGATAATTTGCAGAAATAAATAAACAATCAAGCATGCAATTAAATTTAAGGGATAAAAAAAATTTATCTAATTATGAAAATCATTTTTAAATTGGCTCCCCTTGGACTAAAGTCACGGTAATGATTGGGCAAGATGTGAATCTTGTCCTTGGGGATTCAATACTGGTTTGGTCCAGCTTGATTGTTCAAGCAAAGTTTGGGTATCCACGCTTGAACTTTTGCTCTATATTGGTTCAATACAGCATAGTATGACCGTTGTCTCGACTTGGTTCGATACCCTAACCCAGATCGATTTAGAACGGACATCTATTTTCCAATGATCATGTCAAGACCCTTGGAACCCTAAGTGTATCATTCTAAAGCCGCTCTAAGGTCCTTGACTTGAGTTTTCAAGGAGGAGTTCTCTTTCTCAAGCTTTTCAACTTGAGTAGAGGTTCCTTCTTGAACCATCCCGGTCAAGGATCTAGAGTCAGCTCCCTCTTTTAGGAGTTTTACTTCCTATCGGAGGGACTCGACTCGGATTTTGGCTTTCGCCAAGTTACGAGATAAGTAAGCAATTAACTTTGATAATTCAACTTCAGAATAACCACTTACTGTTATTTTGCCGTTCTCCGAAATTGTGAGCCTTCCGTCATCCGGCTCCGATTCCGATCCGGTGTCGATGTCTTCCGAAGCGGTTAAGGTGAGAAGGTTTGACTGTGGGGCCCCTTCTTCTTCTTTGGAGGAAGATTCTGTTGGATCGAGAAGAACGATAGAGGGGGGGTGAATATCGTAAAACATTTCAGTTTTAGAGAGAGAATGCACAGCGGAAAATTAAGACGAAAACCAAACACGAACACAAGCGATTTTACTTGGTTCGGAGTCGCGGTCGGCTCCTACTCCAAGGCCCACGGTCGTTGACCGTTTACTGCGAGCAATTCTATATGTGCGCAAAAGTTTACAGAGAGATATTACAGTTGTAAACTGAAAATTATAAATTAAGCTCTTTTGTTACCGACTCCCGGTGTGGATTGTACTTCTGAGCAGAGAGTCGTCGTAGGCGCTTGAATCTCGAGATGGGAGGTTTCTGGAGCAGAGCGCTTGAATAGAAGAGCGTATTGGTGTTGGAAGACTGTGTTGAGAAGCCTTGGGGGTCGAGCCCCTTATATAGTGAGTCAGGGGCGCCCGGGACGTTGGGGGCGCCCTCCACGTGTCACACGATCCGGCAAACTCTCGGTCAGCCATTATCCCTCCAGGATCGGGCTGAGGTTTGACGGGGGCGCCCAGGACGCAGGGGGCGCCTGGGTTGACTTGGTCCGCTGGCTTCTCGCTGAGTTAAACTCTATCTGCTTCGTTGGATTTAGCCCAAGGCGCCCGAGGCATCCGAGTCGCCCGGGAGCACGGGGGCGCCCGGGAGCATGGGGGTGCCCCGCCCAGAGAGCTTCCGAAGCGTTTTCTTGCTCAACTCTTGTTTGGCTTTTACCTGGGGCGCCCGGGACCTCCCGGGCGCCCAACCCAGCTGCTGCCTCTCTCCTTTGAGGCGTTCTGAGCTGCAGAAACTTTTTCCTTCGGTCCTGCATCCAGGGTTAGTACCAAACATGATAAAGCAAGTATGTTAGTGAGTCTTACAGCTGTAGCTGTCTTGGTTCTGACTTTGGGTCTCCAAAATGGAGCCCTAGGTCGAACCGACGCCTACTGTTCCCTCGACGGGGAACGCGTCATCACCTACTCCTCTCAGGAGAATATACCTGTTGCCAACCGGCTCCTCTGGTTGGACTTTTGCCCAGCAGTCCTTTGCCAGGTGCCTAGTAGTCCTTCGCCAGGTCTTCAGTACCAAGCAGTCCTTCGCCTGGTGCCTAGCAATCCTTCGTCAGGTCTTCAGTACCAAGCAGTCCTTCGCCTGGTGCCCAGCAATCCTTCGCCAGGTCTTCGGTACCAAGCAGTCCTTCGCCTGGTGCCTAGCAGTCCTTCGCTAGGTCTT
The DNA here is from genome assembly GCA_024364735.1 of Boesenbergia rotunda. Taxonomy (NCBI): domain Eukaryota; kingdom Viridiplantae; phylum Streptophyta; class Magnoliopsida; order Zingiberales; family Zingiberaceae; genus Boesenbergia; species Boesenbergia rotunda. Next base: position 150,756 of record JAGFNQ010007346.1, on the reverse strand, counting down.
CGACTCCTAGCAGCCCTTCGCTAGGTGCCCAGCAACCCGTCGCCAGGACTTAGGGTTTTAGTGCCTAGCAGTCCTTCGCTAGGTGCCTAGCAGTCCTTTGCTAGGACTTCAATCTGCACACTCAAGTAGCATGTTAGATAAACATAACATCTTAACTTTTGAACCCTTTGCCATTATCAAAACACAGGTTCGACTTGGGTGCTGTCTGCACCAACAATCTCCCCCTTTTTGATTTATGGCAACCCGATTCAAAAAGTTAAGTTAATCAAAACATTTGATATACCAGTTTAGTTTCCTCCCCCTGGAAGGAATCTCCCCCTAGGTTTTTCAAAGGTTCGTGGGGTTTTGAAAAATTTCTAAGTCAAAATAATAGAATTAATCTTTCAAAACTTAGAACATTTTTCAGAAGAAGTTTTAGAAAACATTAAAAAACTTTGGTTGGGCACTTTGGAAAGTTTATACTTAGAAAATTTTCAAGTTAATAACTTAGACACTTTTCTAAACATTTTTTGAAGTTTAAGTACTTAGAAACACTTTTGAAAAACAGCTTGGGTCAAGTACTTAGACATAATTTTGAAAAATGGTTTAAGTCAAGTACTTAGAAATTTTGAAAACAATTTAAGTCAAGTACTTTTGAACACAATTTAGGTCAAGTACTTTTTGAAGTTTTGAAAACAATTTAAGTTAAGTACTTTGGAAATTTTTAAAAAAACTTAGATTAAGTAAATTTTTGAAAATTTTGAATTTTGAAAATATTTTAAAGCTTCTCTCCTTTCCTATCTCTCCCCCTTTACCATATATCAAAAATAAAGTAATATAACAAAAATAAATTGCATGACAAAAAAAATAATGTGTTGTACTGAACCAAATCAAGATATAAACTGAACCAAGCCAATTTCAATTATCTCTTTAGGGTCCTGTCTAACCCAATTAGCTACATACTAACTGTTATAAACAGTAGTTTTCGCTAGGGTTAGTCAAGTTAAGTGTTCTGTTCAAGTTAGATTTTCTAAGCTTGACACTTAACTTGATTACTTTTTAAGTTGTATTTAGTGCCCCAATTACTGCAGATGCACTGACTTAAAGCATCTTGAATTAAGGCAAAGACCTAAGCATCTCAGCCCATTCTAGGTTATCAGTCAAAAGTACCCTAAGGTGCTTGTGAGATGTTGGCTTCTAGATCTATAGGTGCATGCAGTTCTAGGGTTAGGGCCTAGGCTAAGTCCATTTGCGAAAAAGCCCTAGTTTTGAAGGGGGTAGTTTTTCAAAGAAAACTAAGTCAAAAAAATTAAAAAGAAATGCCAAAAAAAATTTTTCAAACTAATTAAAAGCTGATTTTGAAATCAAGTAAAGCAGTTTTAAAATTATTTTAGAAACTGATTTTTCAAATCAAATAAAGCAGTTAAAAAGACAAAAAAATAGAGTAAACCTATTCTACCAAGCATAATCCTAACTGCCTTCTTAGTGAGCTGAACTCAGACTCAGGTAAGGGTTTGGTAAATATGTCAGCTAAGTTAGATTTAGAGTCTACATGCTTAAGGACTATTTCACCCCTGGCTACATGATCTCTTACAAAGTGGTGTTTAACTTCTATGTGTTTAGTTCTAGAATGTTGGATTGAGTTCTTAGTTAGATTAATTGAGCTTATATTGTCAATGAAGACTTGAGTTTGGGTGTAGTTAAGCTGAAAGTCCTTAAGAGTGTGCATCATCCATAGTAGTTGTGCTACACACTCTCCTAAGGCAACATACTCAGTTTCAGTTGTGGATAGAGCTACACAGTGTTGTTTTCTGCTGCACCAACTTACTAGACTATTTCCTAACAGTTGACAGCTTCCACTTGTGCTCTTTCTATCTAATTTACAACCAGCGTAGTCAGAATCCGAGTATCCTGACAAATCAATGGTTGAGTTCCTAGGATACCAAATCCCTACATTTAGGGCACCCTTAACATATCTTAGTATTCTTTTTAGGGCTGCTAAGTGCGTTTCCTTAGCACAAGTTTGGTACCTAGCACACATTCCTACAGCAAAAAGGATATCAGGTCTGCTTGCTGTAAGATACAGTAGACTTCCAATCATACTTCTATAGAGTTTAAGGTCTACTAGTTTACCATCAGGGTCACTATCTATTTTTATATTGGTGGCCATGGGGGTACTTATGCTTTTAGAGTTATCCATTTTAAATTTCTTTATTAACTCCTTAGCATATATGAATTGATGGACATAGTTTCCATCCCTAGTTTGTTTAATTTGTAACCCTAGGAAAAAGTTGAGCTCACCAACTAAGCTCATTTCAAATTCATTTTCCATTATTTTAACAAATTCTTTTAAGAAATTTGAGTTAGTAGCCCCAAAGATTATATCATCAACGTAGATTTGGGCAATAAAGATTTCTTTTCCTAAGGTTTTAATAAATAAGGTTGAATCGATTTGTCCTTGTTTAAATTCTTTAGAAATTAGGTAAGTTGATAAGCATTCATACCAGGCCCTAGGTGCTTGTTTTAGTCCATAAAGTGCTTTAGTGAGTTTGTAAACATGGTCAGGTCTTTCTAAGTCCTCAAACCCAGGGGGTTGTCCTACATAGACCTCTTCCTTAATGAATCCATTTAGAAAGGCTGACTTTACATCCATTTGGTATAGTTTAAATCCTTTATGGGATGCAAAGGCTAGTAACATCCTAATGGACTCAAGTCTAGCTACCGGGGCATAGGTTTCGTCATAATCTAACCCTTCTACTTGACTGAATCCTTTCGCTACTAATCGGGCTTTATTTCTGACTATTTCTCCTTGATCATTTAGCTTATTCCTAAAAACACACTTAGTGTCAATGATGGATTTGCCCTCAGGTTTAGGTATTAGTTCCCAGACTTGGTCCTCTTAAATTGGGCTAACTCTTCTTGCATAGCTATGATCCAATCAGGATCAGGTAGGACTTCCTCTATAGTCTTAGGTTCTATTTTTGAAATCATTGCTATCTGACTGAGGTTTCTATAGGAAGACCTAGTTCTGACTCCTAGAGTTGGATCACCCACAATTTGATCAGTTAGGTGACTGAGTCTGGGTTTCTTGGTTTTTCTGGAACTTGGTTCAGCCTCAGGTCCGGCTGGTCGATTTGGTTCAACATTTGGTTCAATAGTTGGTTCGATAGTTGGTTCAATAGTTGGTTCGATAGTTGGTTCAATTGACTCACTAGTTGGTTCAATAGTTAGTTCATTTAAGGGTTCAATTAAAGGTTCAACAGTTTGTTCATTATCTTCTTGATCAGTATTTGATGAAGTTAGATTTGGATTATCAGATTTTGAGTTGATTTCTTCATCAAATATTAGATTTGTTGTTTCTTCAATTTTCTTAGTTTGTTTGTTGTAAACCCTATAGGCTCTGCTTGTTGTTGAATATCCTAGGAAGATGCCTGGGGTTGACTTAGACTGGAATTTACCTAGATAGTCCTTGGTGTTTAGGATATGGACTTTGCACCCAAAGACCCTTAGGTAGTGTAGGTTTGGAAGTCTATGGTAGTATAATTCATAGGGTGTTTTATTGTGTCGTTTGTTAATTAGGACCCTATTTTGGATGTAGCAAGCCGTACTAATTGCTTCTGCCCAATATTGGTTAGCTAAGTTGAATTCATTGAGCATAGCCCTAGCGGCTTCCTATAGGGTTCTATTTTTCCTTTCAACTATCCCATTTTGCTGGGGGGTTCTAGGACATGAAAATTCGTATATATACCCATTTACCTTACAAAATTCCTCGAACCGTTGATTTTCAAACTCTCCCCCGTGGTCACTCCTAAGTCTTTTGATTTTAGTATCGTTTTAATTTTCAATTAACTTACAAAAGTCATTGAATAGGTTTAGGGTTTCATCTTTGGTCTTTAGAAACCTAACCCAGGTAAACCTAGAGTAATCATCAACTATTACTAAGCTGTACCGGTTTTCACTTAGTGACTTGGCTCCATGTGAATCAAATAGGTCAAGGTGCAGGAGCTCAAGTGTGGTTTGAGTTAGATCAGACTGAATTAGTTTGTGATTAGACCTGGTTTGTTTACCTTGATTACATGATTTACATATTATGTGTTCATGGTTCTTAATTTTAGGGATACCTTTAATTAGGCCAAGTTGGGTGATTTTTGAAATTATTCTTAGATTAGTGTGACCTAATCTCCTATGCCAGAGGTTTGATTGTTCTAACTGAGTTACCATGCATTTGGGTACTAGGGGTAGGTTTATAGTGTAAACATTATTTTTCCTAGTGCCCTTAAGCATAATTTCTGAGTCTTGCAGGTTTCTAATCAGGCAGTTAGAGTTGGTAAAGGTAACTACATAACCAGTATCACACAATTGACTTATGCTAAGCAGGTTAAATTTAAAATCTTCAACCAAAAGAACTTTCTTAATAACAAAGTCAGATTTAAGTTCAATATTACCTGACCCAATCACCTTGAGTGTAGCATTGTTACCAAATACCACTGAGCCTAGGTTTTTGAACTTGAGTTTGGTGAATTTCAATTTATCCCCAGTTATATGTCTGGAGCACCCGCTATCCAACATCCATTGGTCCAAATCTTTATGTTCCTACACATAAAGAGTTTTGTTGATTTGGATCCAATCAGAATCAGGAATAGCCTAAATTGATTTTCACAGCCTAGTCTGTCTCACCCAATCTAAGGTTATCAATCACATTTGCCTTATGGGTTTTTGTGAGACAGATTTTAATAGATAGAATTATTTTGAAAAATCATGATTTATTTTGAAAACCTTAAATTAATTTAATTTTGAAAACAGTTGATTTTGAGTTTATTAAAAAGAATGTTTGAATCTACAATTAACTGAAAATTTGTGTTAGATTCGAATTTTACAAAGAATAATTTGAATTTGAATTTCAAAAATTGGCTTCCAGGTCTTGGCGAGGCACTAGGCCTTCTTTGGCCGTAGCCTTATTGGATCATCAACCCTTTCCTTGACAACGCCTTTTAATGAAATTTCATTTTCAAAATTATTTTTTAAAAAATTCTGGTCTAACTAGTTTGGGTCTTGGATTGGTTGCTTCGGCTAGTTTCACCAGTCTAAAGAGACCAAGTAGAGTATACTTGACCTTATTAGAATTGGCCCTAACATACTATCATCTCACCGCCACCCAATACTATGTTATTCAAATTTCAGTTAAGTTGGTTTAGTCCTTAAACTAACCAGTCCTAAGTCTAAGCATGGTAAATTGCATAAATTAAATAGACAAGCAATCAAACAATTTAAAAACAAGAGTAGAAATTTATCTAACTATGAATATTATTTTTAATTTGGCTCCCCCTGGACTAAAGCCGCGATAATGGTTCGGGAAGATGTGAATCTTGTCCTTGGGGATCCAATACTGATTTGATCCAGTTTGTTTGTTCAGGCACAGTTTGGGTACCCATGTCTGAATTTTAGGTCTGGACTGGTTCAGTACAGCATAGTAGGATCTTTGTCTAGATTTGGTTCTATAGCCTAATCCGGATCGATTTAGAACCGACTTCTGTTTTCTAAGAATCATGTCAAGACCCTTGGAACCAGAAGTGAACTGTTCTAAGGCTGATCTAAGGTCCTTGACTTGGGTTTTCAAGGAGGAATTCTCTTTCTCAAGTTTTTCAACTTGAGTAGAGGTTCCTTCTTGAACCTTCTCAGTTAAGGATCTAGAGTCAGCTCACTCTTTCCGGAGTTTTACTTCCTGTCGGAGATATTCGACTCGGAGTTTAGCTTTTGCCAAGTCTCGAGAAAGATACGCAATTAATTCATTTAACTGATTTCTAGAAAAACCACTTACAGTTATTTCTCCATCCTCTGAAAATGTAAGTTTGCCGTTGTCCGGCTCCGTTTCTGACTCGGTCTCGATTTCTTCTGAGGCGGTTAGTGCGAGCAGGTTCGACTGTGGGATCTCTTCTTCTTCGGAGGAGGAGGACTCGTCCCACGTTGCCTGAAGTGCCTTCTTCTTTCTCGTCTTCTTTGTTTCCTTCAGATTGGGGCATTCAGTCTTGTAGTGACCCTTCTTCTTGCACTTGTAACAGGTCACGTTAGGTTTGTTCTTTTCATTTGAGGGTTCAGCTGGTTCTTCCTTTCTTTGGCTGGCTTTTCTTCTGTTGGTCTGGTTTTTTAATTCTTTGTAGTAGTCCTGAGCTAGCCGAACCAGCTTAGGCCGATTTCCTTCGCTGTCTTCTGAGTCTGAATCTGAATCAGATTCGGGTGCAGGTTGAGGCTTCTTCTTGGTTGCTTTTCCAGTTTTACCTGCAACAAAAGCGATGCCTTTCTCGGCCAGGGTGCAGTTAGTCTGCTCATGCAATTCTAGTTCAGAAAACAGTTCATCTAATTTGATTTTAGAAAGATCCCTAGAAACTTTGTACGCATCTATCATAGATGCCCACAAGGTGTTTCTTGGGAAAGCGTTAAGGGCATACCTTATTAGGTCACAGTTTTCTACCTTGTGATCGATGGTGTGTAGACGGTTCATCAGCTCCTGAATTCTGGCGTGGATCTGAGCTGCAGACTCGGCGTCGTTCATCTTGATGGTATACAGCTTGTTTAGCAGAAGATCTCTCTTGTTGATTCGGGTGTCGGAGGTTCCTTCGTGTAATTCAATCAGCTTACCCCAGAGTTCCTTTACGCTATTGAATGGACCCACCCGGTTCAGCTCTTCTTTGGTTAGGCCGCATTGAAGAGTTTGAGTTGCTTTGGCATCGGCTTTAATCTTTCTTTTTAGAGCGGTATCCCATTCGGTGTAGGATTGTTGTACTCCGTCAGCATTCTTCGAAATTTCCAGTTCGGACTGGATTATTATCCACATGTCCACCTGAGTTTTCAGGTGGACCTCCATCCTACTCTTCTAGTAGGAGAAATCCTCCCCACTGAAGAGCGGTGGTCTTGCGGTACTGAAGCCCTCTTGCATGGCCATTAAGGATTTACTGAAAAAGAAGGAGAAAAGGAAAAAAAATGTCCCAAGACTTGGTCTTAGATTAGTAGTGCGGGAAAAAAAAGAAAACACTTATCGAGTGGTGTTGCACCGATCTCGATTAACGATAAAAATTCGAAAAGTAAATAAAAACAATTTCGAAGAAAATCCGAAAAATTCTCAAATTGGTGGTTGCACCAAATTTGAGCTTCCCCGCTCTGATACCACTTGTTGGATGGAGAAGAACGATAGAGGGGGGGTGAATATCGTAAAACGTTTCGGATTTAGAGAGAGAATGCACAGCGGAAAATTAACACGAAAACCAAACACGAACACAAGCGATTTTACTTGGTTCGGAGTCGCGATCGGCTCCTACTCCAAGGCCCACGGTCGTTGACCGTTTACTGCGGGCAATTCTATATGTGCGCAAAAGTTTACAGAGATATATTACAGTTGTAAACTGAAAATTAAAAATTAAGCTCTTTCATTACCGACTCCCGGTGTGGATTGTACTTCTGAGCAGAGAGTCGTCGTAGGCGCTTGAATCTTGAGATGGGAGGTTTCTGGAGTAGAGCGCTTGAGTAGAAGAGCGTATTGGCGTTGGAAGACTGTGTTGAGAAGCCTTGGGGGTCGAGCCCCTTATATAGTGAGTCTGGGGGCGCCCGGGACGTTGGGGGCGCCCTCCACGTGTCACACGATCCGACAAACTCTCGGTCAGCCATTATCCCTCCAGGATCGGGCTGAGGTTTGACGGGGGCGCCCGGGACGCAGGGGCGCCCGGGTTGACTTGGTCCGCTGGCTTCTCACTGAGTTAAACTCCATCTGCTTCGTTGGCTTTAGCCCAGGGCGCCCGAGGCATCCGAGGCGCCCGGGAGCACGGGGGTGCCCGGGAGCATGGGGGCGCCCCGCCCAGAGAGCTTCCGAAGCGTTTTCTTGCTCAACTCTTGTTTGGCTTTTACCTGGCGCGCCCGGGACCTCCCGGGCACCCAACCCAGCTGCTGCCTCTCTCCTTTGAGGCGTTCTGAGCTGCAGAAACTCTTTCCTTCGGTCCTGCATCCAGGGTTAGTACCAAACATGATAAAGCAAGTATATTAGTGAGTCTTACAGTCGTAGCTGTCTTGGTTCTGACTTTGGGTCTCCAAAATGGAGCCCTAGGTCGAACCGACGTCTACTGTTCCCTCGACGGGGAACGCGTCCTCACCTACTCCTCTTAGGAGAATATACCTGTTGCCAACCGGCTCCTCTGGTTGAACTTTTGCCCAGCAGTCCTTCGCGAGGTGCCTAGCAATCCTTCGCCAGGTCTTCAGTACCAAGCAGTCCTTCGCCTGGTGCCTAACAATCCTTCGCCAGGTCTTCAGTACCAAGCAGTCCTTCGCCTGGTGCCCAGCAATCCTTCGCCAGGTCTTCGGTACCAAGCAGTCCTTCGCTAGGTCTTCGACTCCTAGCAGCCCTTCGCTAGGTGCCCAGTAGTCCGTTGCCAGGACTTAGGGTTTCAGTGCCTAGCAGTCCTTCGCTAGGTGCCTAGCAGTCCTTTGCTAGAACTTCAATCTGTACACTCAAGCAGCATGTTAGATAAACATAACATCTTAACTTTTGAACCCTTTACCATTATCAAAACACAGGTTCGACTTGGGTGCTGTCTGCACCAACAGATTCGTCCCACGTGGCTTGAAGAGCCTTCTTCCTTCGAGTCTTCTTGGCTTCCTTTAGATTTGGACATTCTGATTTGTTGTGTCCCTTCTTGTTGCATTCGTAGCAGGTCACATTTGGTTTAGCCTTTGAAGTTGAAGGTTCAGCTGGATCTTCCTTTCTTCGGCTGACTTTCCTTCTATTGGTCTGATGCTTCAGCTCCTTGTAGTAGTCCCAGGCTAGTCGAACCAACTTGGGTCAATCCCCTTCACTATCTTCTGAGTCTAAGTCTGAGGCAGACTCGGGTGCAGGTTGAGGCTTTTTCTTGGCTACCTTTCCTTGGGTCTTACCTGCAAGAAAAGCAATACCTTTCTCCGCCAAAGTGCAGTTAGTTTGTTCATGTAATTCTAATTTTGAAAACAATTCATCTAATTTTATTTTAGAAAGATCCCTGGAAACTTTGTAAGCATCTACCATCGATGCCCACAGAGTATTTCTTGGGAAAGCATTTAAGGTATACCTGATAAGGTCACGATTTTCTACCTTGTGACCGATTGTGTGCAGGCCGTTCATTAGCTCCTGGATTCTGGCGTGGAGCTGTGCTGCTGATTCACCTTCATTCATCTTTATGGTGTAGAGTCTGTCCAGCAACAAATCCCTCTTGCTGATTCTGGTGTCGGAGGTGCCTTCGTGCAGTTCAATTAGTTTACTCCAGAGTTTTTTAGCATTGTTGAAGGGACCCACCCGGTTCAGTTCTTCCTTGGTTAATCCACACTACAACGTCTGGGTTGCCTTTGCATCAGCCTCGATCTTTTTCTTCAGCGAGGCGTCCCATTCTGAGTAGTGTTGTGCCACTCCTTCAGCGTTCTTAGGGATTTCAAGGCCAGATTGGATGATAATCCACATATCCACCTGAGTTTTTAGGTGGACTTCCATCCGACTCTTCTAGTAGGAGAAATCTTCTCCACTGAAGAGTGGTGGTCTTGATGTGCTGAAACTCTCTTGCATGACCATAATAATTTTTCTGAAAAACAAAAACAAAGAAACTTTGTCCCAAGACTTGATCTTGGATTAGCAGTGCGGGGAAAAAAAATTAATCGAAATGAAAGCGATCGAGTGGTGTTGCACCAACCTCGATTAACGAGAAAAATTCAAAGAAGAAATTAAAATTTTCGTAAAATCCGACAAAAACTCTCAAATTGGTGGTTGCAGCAAATTTGAGCCACCCGCTCTAATACCACTTGTTGAATCGAAGAAAATGATAGAGGGGGGTGAATATTGTTATCAAAATTTTCAGACAGTTAAAGAATATACGCAGCGGAAAAAGATAAAGGGCACAAGAACACAAGTCAATTTTTTACTTGGTTCGGAGTCGCGGTCGGCTCCTACTCCAAGGCCCACGGTCTTTGACCGTTTACTTTGGGCAATTCTATATTCGGAAAGATTTTTACAGATTAATAGTGTAGATATAGAATTTGAGAAACTAAATCACAACACTTTCGTTAATTGAAACTTTACCGACGACCAAGATGGATCGACTTCCGGAGCAGAGGGTCGTCGTCGGCACTGAAATCTCGAAATGGAACTTTGCCAGAGCGTAGCGCGTGAGCGAAAGTGTTTGAAGCATTGGAAAGAATGGATGTCGAAGCCTTGGGGGTGAACCCCCTTTTATAGCGCCCATGGGGGCGCCTGGTCCGTTGGGGGCACTTGACACATGCCTCATCCTGCAACATAATTTATAATAATTAGAAATATGGACACCAACATAATTTTGCTGATCAATATATATTAATTTTTATGATCAATATATATTATTATCTCTCTTAATTATTTTTTTTATATTTATTAATTTTATAGAACGATACAGGGCCTGAAATCAATGCATGGCCTGAAATCAACTGATTTCAGTCCCTACTCAATGCCTGAAATCAAATGATTTCAGGCCCTGCGTTGACTTGAAATCATGTGTTATGATAGATTTTTTTACGTAGGCTGAAACGTAAAGAAACATCTCTTTATATTTCTGAAATCATAATAAAAATCGCTGAGAAAGACTACCTTACGTAAGGAACATCTCTTTTATTTTCAGAATATATTTTTTTATTTTGAGAAAGGTTCATAATATAAAAATCACAATATAAAAGAACATCTTTTTACGTTTTCAGAATAGGTTTATCTTACATTTTTTAGCCGATTCCATAATATATTATTTTAAAATGAAAAGTTTGAAAAAGCATGTTCAGATGTCTCAAAATTCGTTACAAGAAAGAGAAAAAGAAAGACATGCAGTACTTGACGAGAGGAGCATAAGAAGAAGTCTACTAAAATAAGTACGCCCTAAGATAATAATGAAACCATGATACACTTTTTGATAAATACTAATTCTTGGATATGCCTTTTTTTTTTTTTTTTTTATAAAAAGCCATAAGTTTTTTCAAATATCATATTTTATTAAGGTGCAACGGATTAATAATTCTGTATCAAATACGTCTATGATTTATATAAATCTAAAACATATTTTATTTCCGTCTTAAAATTTTTCATTAAATTTTAAACAAAATTTTTGATGAAAATTATACGATTTTAAATTTTGTTTATACTATGTATTAATTTTGTTTATAAATATTTATTTGGAGTTTTATTTCAAATTCTTTTTAAATCTGTTTCAATTTTTTTCAAATATTATATTTTATTAAAGTGAAATGGATTAGTAAATTTATAGCAAATCCGTTTCTGATTTATTTAAATTTGAAAAAGATTTTTATTCCGTCTCAAAAATTTATTTTTAAATTTTAAAATTTATTTCATTAGAAGTCGGGAATGAGAATAAAATCTATTTCATTCCCATTTATGATGCTTAATATACGAGATCGAAATCAAAATAAGGATATGATATTTCTGATTTTATAATTAAATCTTACTAGATTATCTCCAAACTCATAAATCTTTCAATTAAAATTTATTATTATTTTTATTATCGAATATATGCCAAGTGTCTCCTGAATCAAACGTATTCCAACGTCGTTCCAACACGAACTGAATATTATACTCGTGAAAACAAACTTATGGGTTGTTTCCTCTAGGTACTCTGCCCTATTGTCGCCCAACTTGATTATTCCAACAAATTCAGCATTGACGCATGCCCCAATAGAGGATCAAACCGTGTCTCTCTAATATGCATCCATACGGCCAAGCAGGAGGCTTACCATATAATTTTCATATGTATCTCAAATGCATCAAATAATCTTATGGATATCCCTTTTTTTTAAATAAAAAAAGATATCATCGTTTTCAAGAATACTGTTGCTGTGGCTTTACCAGATATGATTAATTATTATAATGAATAGTTACTACAATAAAACTATTAATTATTTGATTTTAATCAAAATTATTATCTACAAATATTATTATGTCAAAATATTTTTTTATCAATTTTATCCAAATTACCTAATTTTTTTATCAACTTTAAATTGATAAAAAAAATTACTCTAAAACAAATGGTAGAAGTTGTGGCTGCTAAATAATCGGAGAAGCTATTAAATAGTTATTATTCAATTATAGCTAAAAAATTCTACACTCAAAAATCCTGATCATAAATTTTAAATCATAAATATTATTATATTAACATACTATTTATCAACTTATTTAAAATTATAAATTTATCAAAATTATTTTAAATTCATCCAAATCACTTTAAAATAATTATAAAAGCTACTCAATAATTATTACATAGTTATAAAAATTAGTAAGTAGCTACAATACAATTATAGATAAATTCTAAATCTTAAAATCTCAAATCAATCATGAACATTACTATGTCAACATACTCTTTACCAATTTATTCAAAATTATTTAAACTTTATTAAAATCATTTTAAATTTATTACAATCACTTTAAAATAGTCGTAAAAGCTACTAAGTATCTACCATACAATTATAGATGTTATTAGTAGTTATTACAATAATTACAACAATGTTGTAGTAATTGTTACACGTTGTAGCCGTAGGATCATTGGAAATCGATGATAGGAGGGGGAGGGGGAGGGGGAGGGGCGAGTGAATCTCGATCGTTCGTAAATTTTCTTTTCCATAACGTAAAACAAAGTAAAACAATGGAAAATAAAATATTTCTTTTCTTTTACTTGGTTTGGAGCCTTCAACGACACTACTCCAAAGTTCGCAGTCCTCGACCGCTTTCGTTGGACAATCTACTATAATTTTTTCTTCGAAAAATGGAGAAAGTAATATCATACAAGTTATAAGGGAGATTAGTAACAACCTACTAACTCCTTTTTAAGATGCAAGTACAAGTACGAAATCAAAACAAGTATGTTGAGGCAATCTATGGTCCGGAGTGACCATGTGTTTTGATGTTTGGGCAAAGGGTTTAAGTTAGATTTTCCCTTGTGTTCTAATATGTGTGTGTAAGTATGCAGGATGTGCAAGTTACACTTATTGGCTTAGCTGGACGGTTTCGGTACGATTAAGGGTGGCATGGAGACAAGTCGCGGGCTTGTGTGCGCACCTGAGGGATTATGGATTGCATGGACGATGAGCTGAGGGGCGTGAACTTCGAGACGTACGCGAAGGATGACATGGAGGCAAACTGGAGGCTTGTATGCGCATCCGAGGGACGATGGCCGAAGATGAAGAGGGCGCGAAGGCAATAGTCGAGGCTGCTGATGAGGAGTCAGCTGAGTCGTGAGGGTACGAGCGCTGAGTGATTGTACTCGGGAAATCCTAGGGTTCGAGTGTTGAGAGAAGTGTACTCGGGAAGGGAAACCTTAGGTGTGTGAGTGGACCAGTCGACTGCCTTAGGGCAGTCGACTGATAAAACTCACAGAATGTAGTCGACCTGTGACCAGTCGACTGCCCTGAGAGTAGTCGACTGGTAGCGGCTGGTTGAGTAGGATGAAATTTGAACGTTGAGCCACAACGGTCGAATTTCAGTGGGACCAGTCGACTGCCCTAGGGGCAGTCGACTGGTAGCGGCCAAACAGAAGGTAAGTCCTATTTAAGAGGGCTTCGTTTTGGCTAGGATCTCTGACGAATTTGGCTTTGGGTAAGAGTCAAATAGTAGTCTAAGTGCTCAGATATTGTCGAGATGTTGTGGCGAGGTTTCTCCACCCACAAGGAGCGACAAGGGCTAGCCGGAGGGTATCCGAGGAGTGATCCACAGACGGATTCTTGGATTAGTCACCTTTAGGGGTGGATACCAAGTAAATGGTAACATGTTAGCGTTTGTTTGTTTATTGTTTAGTTTTCCGCTTGCGCACGCTAACATCGTAGGTAGAAGAATCCGAGAATTGCTATTCACCGCCCTTCTAGCAAACGACATTGATCTTACAAAGTATACCGGCATGAAAGTGTGATCTTAAGCGCAGTGTGTCGGAGACTTCTCGGCGTCGTAGCAATAGAGCGTGAGTAGTTCGTCGACGCAGGAAGAGAGTATACGGCGAGTGGAAGAGATGATTAGTGCACTGATCTCGAGCTCCTAATATAGGTACGGTTTTGTCGGCTGAAAACCCGTTCATTATCCTTTTGGTTAACTAAACCTCCTATTTGGTCGACTGAACCCTGTGTCATTCCTTCTTTGCTTCACTCAGTTGGCACTGTAATAAATGCATTGGTCGACCGATCCTCCTCATCAGTCGACGAAAAAAGCTTCCTTCTGCGTAGCTGCACCATACCAAAGTGTACTAGTCGACTAATCTGTTTGGAATATGCCCAATCTGGCACAGTTTGGCTAGTTCGATTGGCTGATCCACTGGTTCAGTTGACCAAACCCTTGGTTAACTTCCTTGGATTAATCTGTAAGAAATTGTTAGCACAACACAATAATATGTAAATGATTAACCCTACAAAATAGAATTAGCACAAATATAAATATAATATGCATGAGTAATCGACAGTAGGACCTATCTTGATCTCAACTTAGAAACCTTCATAAATTTCTCTAGTTGGGTTAGCGCCTAAGGCCGTCCCATTGAACACGACCTCACAACACTCTCCTCCAGGACTTACCTTCACTCACCTACCAAATATCGGGTTCTCTAGACCTATTTGGACTTTCTCCGCTCAATGTTTGATCTCCTGATCCATTAAGGTTTTTCTTGTAATACTAAATTAGCACAACAACAATAGTAATGTAAAACATTATTGCTAAATAGTATTGATAAATCTATGCTTGGAGTTCACTCCTCCAAGACTTCTAAGGTTACCTACCTTAGGGTTTCATTGCCTAACTTCACTCAATAGGACTTTCCACTACTTGGCTTCACTCACCAGGGTCTGGCTTTACTCACTATGACTTTCACCAACCTAGCTTCACTCACTAGGGCCTGACTTCACCCACCAGGATTTCACCAACTTAGTTTCACTCACTAAGGTCTGGCTTCGCTCACTAGGACTTCACCAATCTAGGTTCACTCATTCGGGTTTGACTTCACTCACTAGGACTTTACTTGGAATTGACTCCTCCAAGACATAAGGTTACCTCCCTCTAGGGTTTTTCTCTTGCTAGTCACTTGGTAGACTACTCATACAACTAGGCCAACTTTGACCAATCCATTAAACATATTGTTAAACAAACATCAAAATCCTAGAGGTCGATTATACCAATAGTAGATGTAAGTACCACGAGTTAGTTTCGATGTGATCAACCAAGTCAAGTTAGGTCCTGTGTTATTTTGATACCTTGTGTCTAAGTGTTCAATAACTTAGGAACAAAAGAAGTTGATCAGAAGAAGTAGCGAGCGAGAAGGATAACACGAGAAGGGAGTCGACGAGCTCGGTGCATCCAAGGGACGAGGAGCTCGGAAGAGTACATCGATGGAGAGAGAAAGATGTGCGTGATGGCCGAGGGATGAGAAGTTGGGGAGGAAGCCTGTTTGAGGAGAAGGCCGGAGTTGAGTTCAGATGAACTCAATTCTGGACGACTGGAGCATAGCTCAAGTGATCGGATCAAAAAATGATTAACAAATGAAGTTAATCATTTTCAGATGAACAGTGCTAGAGGCGTCTTAATTGTGATTACAGGCGCCTCGAATGAACAGTACTCGAGGTGCCTTGAGTGTCAACTAGGGTGCCCAAGTAAACAATAGTCATTGAAAAAATATTACTATATGGATAAAACTTTATCCAATTGAGGTGCCCTAGGTCACATTGGAAGTGTCTTGAATACCGCGTCAACAAACAATCATTTCGACCAATGGACTAAAAATAGTCCCCTAGAGTTAGGAGTTCAACACAAAAACTTGTATTCATTTTCCATATCTTGTTTTGAGCTTCTAATGTTTTTAAGAGGCTACTCTATCATCATGAAGGAGTTTTGATAATGAGCTTTCAACTATCTTGGATTAACAACCACCTTGGTTGTAACCAAGTAAATTTGGCCTCTTATTTTATTTGATGTTATTTATTATTTTGATTAATTAATTGTGTGTCATTGCTAAGTTTGATAGCAAGAGAATTGTTAACTTTTATTTTCATGACTATACACCTGCCTTTAGCTGGCCAACACGATCTTAACAATTGGTATTATAGCCTAACTGCTTTAGAAGGACTAGCCACCAGCTAAAATAATAAGATGATGGCCGAATCTAACATCTACCCATCGAAGATCGAGGGAGAAATCACTGCTTGGAAGAGGAAAATGGAAGTATATTTCAAAATTAATTTTGACATTCTATTAATAATTAAATATGATTTTGAAACACTGAAGAATGAGGTCGGAGGAGTAATTGAAAAGTACCACTGGACCAAAAAAGCAAAGATAAAACTTGTGGCAAGAGAATTGTTAACTTTTATTTTCATGACTACACACCTCCCTTTAGCCGGCCAACACTATCTTAACAATTGGTATTATAGCCCAACTACTTTAGAAGGACTAGCCACCAGCTAAAATAATAAGATGATGGTAGACCCGACCACGGTTCGGAACCGACGGTTCGACGGTTCGTGGGAGGTCGACCCTTAACCTTAACCGCCCAAGACGGTTACGGTTCACGGTTCGGAACCGTCGGTTCACGGTCTGGTTCACGGTTCGCCACGGTTCAAGATTATTATATTAAAAAAATTAAAAATTAAAAATTAAATTAAAAAAATAAATTTTATTAAAAAAGAGCTTGCACTTATATAAGTTGCCTACGTATCCCCTTAGGGTATAGGGGAATCAAAGCCCACGTAGTTCTTTTACATTTTTACCCTTTTATATTTTTTACATTTTTACCCTTTCTCACTCACTTGCATTTCCTCCCGTTCCCGTTGTATTTGTTCCTTCGGTATCAAATTCTTCGACTTAATCTTCTGAAAGTTGCATTCCTTGGATTCGCTTCTTGGCTCTGGTCCAATCATCAAGTAATGCTTGAGCTTCCAATGAGTCGGGAGACATAGTTGATCATCGTTCATCTAATATGTTGCCGCCGGCACTGAACGTCTGCTCCACAACAACAGTCGACACTGGAGAAGCTAAAATTTCTTTTGCGATCACGAAGAGAACGGGAAAGCTTTGAGCCTTCTGTGACCACCACTTCAAGATGTCGAAGTCTTCGCTATCTGCTTCATTAAAATCAAAAGAAGTCATAAAATAATTCTCAAGTTCCTGTGTGGAACTTGAGGATCCTCGTGGACGTTTCGTCCGTTCTTTTAATAAAAGTTGGGCTTTTGTAAGTTTTAAATTAGTAGTAGTAGGTTGTTATGTTTCAGAAATATTAGTTTGTGTTCCATATTTAACATAATATTGATTATAAAGATTATATAAATAATTTTTAATATTATATACAATATTAGCTGGATCCGGAGAGGAAGAATCTTTAATAGGAATTAATGCGTCATAATATAAAGTTAACATTTCTTGTAAAACTTCTAATTTAAATCTAGGATCTAAAGCAAATGCAATTAAATAAATTTCAGGAATTAAATAAAAATATTTTTCCCATTTAGTTTTCATAGCTATTATACATAAAGTTAAAGCTTCATCATTTACATGTTCATTTAATATTAATACTATACTATAAAAATTTACTAAAATTAAATGAGCAGTAGGATAATAAACACCAGCAAGTTGTTCAGTTGTATCGTTAAAAACTTTTAAAATTTCACAAATACTACTACAAATATTATATTGTTGTGAAAATAAATATATATTAGTATTACTATTTTGTGTAAAAAATAAACATAATAAATCTTTATATTGAAAAGAATCTTGTAATAATTGATATGTTGAATTCCAACGTGTTGGAACATCACGTGGAAATTTTTTTGGTCTCATTCCATTAGCTTTACAAAATCTACCCCATTGTTTCATTATAGATGGATGAGACCATAAGTATGAAATTGTAGTTCTAATTGGTTGAATATAATTTTGTAAAAGTTTTAATCCATCTTGAACACATAAATTTAAAATATGACATACATAACGAATATAAAAAAATAAACCACCAATGACAGGTTGACAAATAAATTTTAGTTCATCTATTGAAGCGGTATTAGAACTAGCATTGTCTAATGATATTGAAAATATTTGATGAGTCAATCCATATTCTTCTAAAACTTTGTGTAATAATTGTGCAATGTTATGAGCAGTGTGTGATTCATCAAAAACTCTATAAGCTAATAATCTTTTTTGAAGGATCCATGAGTTATCAATCCAATGACATGTTATACCCATATACGAATGAGTTTGCCAATGATCACTCCAAATATCGAAACATAAAGAAACTTTATTATTTAATTTACAAAATTCTTCAATTAAATTCGTTTTTCTTTGTTTTACTAATCTTTTAATTGTACGAGTTAGTGTAGTCCTAGGTACACGTTTAGCAGCAGGATTAAGAGATTCTTTACAAAAATCTTCAAATGTGCATTTAGATCCAAAAATAAAAGAAAGATGTTCTACGGAAACAAATTTAGCTAATGATTCTCTTAATTTATTATCTGAACATAAAAATAAATTAGAATCAGTACTACTACCGCTAGAAAATCTAGATAATTGTGTTTGAGAGCTGTCAAGCCCATATTCCGTCGGGTGCTTCATTTCTACATGTCGTTTCAACGACCCATAGCCGCCACCTACTTGGAATTTGTAGGAAGCATTGCAATGCTTGAATTTTGCACGCATTTCTCCTGACGGAAGTGTGACCTTCTCAAAATATTTAGTGAAAATAGACGATTTTAAAGGAGGATTTTTCCGAACCTTAGAAGTAATCACATCGGTACTTCCTTGCATTTCGGGGATCGGAGGGCGTTGGGGCTGAGCCTCGGTCTCATCATTGGTGGATTGAATTTGAAGGTTGGGATCCTCGTATGCAATTTCTTTTCCCCTCCGAGAGATCGAGATGATGAAGCTCCGTGACCTCCTTCCATTATCGTCGATGAAAAACGCGGAGAGAAGTTGAGAGTTAGAGAGTTGAGAATGAGAGATTGAGAGAAGAGAAGTTGTGTTGTGAGTGAAAATGATGAAATGAGCTCCCTATTTATAGAGTTCGGATCATAACGGTCACTAAATCATAGCCATTGATCAAAAAACGGTCAAATAATCTCATTCGTCCAAAAAAAATCAAAAAGCCACCAACGGCACTGAACCGGCGGTTCAGTGTAGTTGGACCCGGCGGTTATCCGTCGGTTCACGCGAACCGGCGGTTATCCGTCGGTTCACGCGAACGGGCGGTTATCCGTCGGTTCGCGGTTTCTGGCCGCTGGAACCGAAACCGGCCCGGCATCCTGCCAGGCCGGTTCCGGTTCGGCCTGGCTAACCGGGTTAACGCGCCACCCAGCCCGTTGACCCGGGCCGGTTCCGGGCCGGGTCTGGGCTAGACCCGACCCGGGGTCGGATCTAGATGATGGTCAAATCTAATATCTATCCAACGAAGATCGAGGGAGAATTCACCTCTTGGAAGAAGAAAATGGTAGTATATTTCAAAACTAATTTTGACATTCTATTAATAATTAAATATGATTTTAAAGCACCGAAGAACGAGGACGGAGGAGTAATTGAAGAGTCCCATTGGACCAAAAAAGCAAAGATAAAACTTTGTGGCAAATGGTATGGTAGAGTTTCATTTGCTAAGTATACTACTTCCATAAGAAGTCAACCGGATCGGTGCCTACGATTCCTCTAAAGAACTATGGGAGAAGTTCTTGGAGCTCCATGAAGGAATCTCAGAAGCTAAGCTAGCGAGACGAGACCTATTTTGAAATCAACCAATGAACTTTCGAATGGAAAAGAGTGAAATAGTGGCTTAACTGCATGCAAAGATCAAGAAACTGATCATCAAACTCAACACCCTCAAAGATATGGTAACAAACTCGGTCTCACTAAGGTATGCATTGAATACATTTCCGAGAACACCAAATGGATGTCTATAGTAGAATCCTAATACATCTCCAAAGACCTCGAGGTAAGTAGTTTAGAAAGTTTATTTTCTATCCTCGAATTACACAAGTCTAGATGTGCATGCTTAAGAAAGGAAAATGAGCCAAACCAGAACCTAGTGCTGAAAGCCAAGAAAGACGAACCAGATTCCAAGAAGCTTACATGGTAATTTGTTTTTAAAGTTCTTTGAATCTAATAATTTTGATAAGTCATAAACCAAGAAGCTTCTACAAGGTAAAAAAAAATAAGGGGCTACAAATGTAATGAAGAAGGACACATAAAAGACAACTGTCTGAAACTGAAAAGCAAAGAGAAGGAAAAAGACAAAGGGTCAAGACAATTCAAGAAAAAGAACCTCAAAGTTGTAAGTACTCCAGGTTGGTTTTGATGTGATCAACCGAGTCAAGTTAGGTCACGATTAGTTTGATCTGTTAGTAATATGAGAGAAGTGTCCTAAGGCAATCGCGCTATGATTGTAAACATTTATTTTAATAAATGAAAATTCACTATTTGAGTATACATGTTTGTGTATTTGATTGGGATCTTAAACTCATTTACTGAATGTCCGCAATACAATTCACAGCATGAGAGAATTTGTGATGAGTTCACAACTAGTGATTATCTCTACATGTGCAATTGTGAAGTATTGAAATTGTCCCTAGTCGATGAATTGATAAACACGGACACTATCAATTCTGTTGAGACTAGCATGGGTTATTCTCTAATCAGCTGATTCTCACTGGCTGGTGACATTGGGATGTCCGGAGATAAACATGAATGCTAGTTAAGGGAACTAGTTCATTGGAGTGACTAGCTGTAAAACTTCATATGGTAATCTATATAGATATGTCAGTAAAGTTCTTACTGCAGCTTAAGTGCAATGTTCCTTTGACTTGCGGTGTTCAAGTCATCTTGGTCATGGAGACTTATACTTTAACATCTTAAGCAAGCATCTCCAAGGAAGTGTGGACCCAGGATGATTGGGTATAAGCCAAAGTGCCCAAAGATGTTTGAACAGCCTACAAAGGATTCACCACTCCTTGCGAGGAGATGTATACTCAGGCCTATCGTCGGATTGTTACTCGAAGCCTCTGGCCAGAGCTTGTCATGTTTAGAGTATGAGTCTCTTAAATACATGAGAGTAATTAGAAATCCAAAGGACGAGAAAGACACTACTTGGGCTAGGTGTGACGTAGTCAGCCTAGTGGGGACTGACACACACAGACTATGTCCTGAACCATGTGGGTATAAGATGGTGAAGGGAATGGGGCACGATTCATTAGAGCTGTTGAAGGGTTTCAGAATTACTTCTGAGCTCAACCGTTGATCTTTCGATTAATTGGGGGTCATGATGTACTACTAGGTGCCACTCATGATCGTTCTATAATTGGTTGATTATAGACGGCCAACATAAATCGAAAGCCTATTTAGTCACACGCACTACGAGTAATCCGAGGGATTTAAAACGAGTTGAAAATTGGATTTTCCGATCAAGAGAAATAAGTCAAATCTGAGTTAATCAGAGGCGCAACGGAAGCTAAAAATGGCTAAGTCTTTTGAAGGCTTATTGGGCGAATTAAATGTGTTTAATTCGCGATGGGCTCGGCTCGGTTTGGCCGGCCAAAGAGGGTGCTCACCCTCTTTGTTTTGGCCGGCCACCACTTGGGGAGAAAACTAATTTATTTGGTTTAATTAATAAAATAAATCTAGCGCGATTTGTTTTATAAATTATGGATAAATAAATTTGTATAAAGAAATTTATATAAAGAAATTTATAGAAATTTATTCTTTTTATGGAAATTAAAATGATCCATGGAATGGTTTATTTTAATCAATTATGAATTGATTTTTCCATAATAAGAAAATTTATAAATTTCTTGTAAAAATTTATTCCATAATAAAAGGAGAGATGTATTTGTTTTATTATAAACTTAGTTATAATAAAACTTGACTTAAACGGAATAATTCATAAGAAAATTTATAGGATAAATTTCTTATGAAAATTCCGTTAAGAAGGAGACTTGGCAAGGGAGAGGCTACTATATAAAGGAACCAAAGGCAAGCCTTGAATTCTTAATTGAGTTATCAAGAGATTTAGTAGCTCTCTCTCTCTCTCTTATCTCTCCCTCTCCTTCTCTCCTCCTCCTAGGGCCGGCGCCCACTCTTCACCCTAGGGCCGGCGTCCACTCCTCCTAGGGCCGGCGCACCTTCACCTCCTAGGGTTGGCGTGAGCTACCTCCACCAAGAAGGTGCCAAAGAAGAAGAAGAAGAAGCGGGTCGCAACTCCTTCCTTCCCGGAATTTTGATTCCGTTACTTGGTGGTTAGTTTCCATCTTTCTCTCTTGATATTCTAGTTGTGCTTTTGGAGAATCTAGTAGTTCTCGTCGGCACAAAACTCGTGGCTTTGTGAAGTCATCCCGAAGAGAACTCGGCGTGGACGCGAATAGAGGCGGAGCTTCCAAGGGACGCTACGGTTGGATCTCGTCCCTTACTTCGAGTTACGCGAGGTATTGAGTAAATTAGTTTACTTTTCTGCAAAATTTTAATTTATGATCATGTCCACACATCATAAGGTCGCATGCTAGATACGTGGTTAAAAATAATTTAAGAAATTATTTATGCCAATTCTTCCGCTGCACATAAATATTTTAAAATTTACGAACTCGTATCCTTGTCAACATGCACTCGGTCCCAACATGATCCATATGTCTAATTCTGCAGGAGCTTAGGAGCACAAGAAGTCCAGCAGAAGATGCAGCAAGCGAGAAAGATGACACGAAAAGGGAGTTGATGGGCTCGGTGCATCCGAGGGATGATGAAGCTGCGGAAGAATTCACCGGTAGACGATAAGGGCATATGTGACGTCTGAGGGATGAGAACTTGGGGAGGAAGCTCGTTTGAGGAGAAAATCGGAGTTGGGTCTAGGAGAGGTCAACTCTGGATGATCAAAAATCAACCAAGCAGATAAAGATGAAAAAAGTCAACATGAGAGTTGACTTTGACCAAAAGGTCAACTGAGGTCTCTTAGATGCCTTTGGAAGTGCTTCAGTTAAGTATATTCAATTTGCACAAAAGCAAAACTGAGACACCTCAATTGTGACTGAGGGCGCCTCAGTTTGAAACTAAGGCGCCCTCGGTCGGAACTGAGGCGCATCAGATTGAAATATTATCAAAAGTGAACGTTGGTTGCCGTGGATAAATGTTACTCATTGAGGGAGCCTTAGATCACAACTAAGGTGCTTCAATACAATGTTAGCACAATAGTAACTTATTTTTTTGGGCTATAAATGACCCCCTAAAGCTATAATTAAGATACAACAATTGTTATTCTCTTTCCTAGTCTTTTTACAAGTTGTACAACGTCTGTAAGAGGCTTCTCTGCTTATACAGAAGGAGATAATCTTAGTGGAGGTTTTCAACACCTTGGATAAGTAATCTCCCCGATTGCAATCAAGTAAAATCTCTCTAATCTCTTACTAGTTTTCTTTTTTGTTGTTTATGATTAAATTAACTGCTTAATTAATTTATTATCTTTACTAAGAAAGTGTGAAATATCGAGTTTATACTTGTAGGGCTATTCACCCCCTCTAGCCGACCTGCACGGGACCTGTAATCGGTATCAGAGCCCAACCACTTCAGAAGGACTAACTGCATTCTAAAGCAACAAGACGATGGTCGGACTGAGTATCTATCCACCAAAATTCAAGGGAGAACTCGCAATGTGGAAACACCAGATGGAGATATTCTTCAAAACTAACTTTGAATTATTACTAATCATGAAAAATGTTTTGTAGCACCTAAAGATAGCAACGGTGAAGACAAGGATGAACATCTCTGGATGAAGGAGTAAGCCAATTTTGTGGCCAACGAAAAAGCATAATTTCATCTGCTAACCGTACTTCCACCACAAGAAGTCAATCAAGTCAGCTTCTATGAGTCACCAAAAGAGCTATGGGGGAAGTTTTTGGAACTGCACGAAGGGTCCAAGCTAAAGAACCTTAAAGCCATGTGGGACGAGACGTCATCATCAGAGTCCGAGATTGAGGCCTACATTGGGCTTGCACTAATGGCAAGTCATCAAGAGGAAGACAACGAAAGTTCATCCGAGATGAATATCGATGAAGGGGGAGATACTTTTGAAGGAAGCAACAATAAAGGAGGAGCATCCAGCTTCGAACACGATGAATGACAAGTGAGGTATGCAAACTTTTTCTAAATAAGCTTTATAATGGTATAAAATATATGATTAGATCTTTTTGCAAATTAAGGATAAAGTATGTAAAAATAAAAAAGAATAATGTTGATATGAAAACTAAATTAGCTACAGCATACCCATTAGATCTTCTTGACAAACTAAAGCATGAAAATGATAAACTCAAAGCACAAATAGAATTGTTAAAGAATCATGCATACTCAAATGTCACAAATAGAAATTTTAAATATTATAGAGGGCTTAATTGACATTTGAGAAATCATAGGGGTCAAATTATAAAAGGGCCTAAAAATTATATCCCACCTAAATTTTTGATAAACCTAGCAGGTAGAAACTTATATTAGATTCTAAAATCTTACTTATCCTATTGAAATTATTTGTATGCTAGAATTTAGGTTTTTTTGCTAGAATTGAATAAATTATTTTTAGAATTTTAAAGTTACTTGAAAAATCTTTTTAAAACATTAGATCTAATTTGTTTGAAATCTTTCAATGATAGACGTTAATTTTTTTATTCTAGATTTTTTTTGAAATTTTTTGATGGTTAGATGAATTTTTATAAATTTTTAATTGAAAATTGAATTTTTAATTCTATATATACTTGAAAAATTAATTTCAGAAAATCTAATTTTTCTTAAGAGGTGTATATTGTATTTTGACTGTTTAGAAAAATTATCAAGATTTTTTGAGGTCGAAATCTTATTTTAAAAATTATGTTTAAAAAATTCTTAAGTCTGCAATGACAAATTTTTTTCCTATACTTAGAAAATTTATTTTTTTATGAAAATTTTTATAAAGTCAGATTAACTATTTTAACACTTGACAAAAATTTTGGAAATTTTTTAACCAAGAGTTTTTTTTACAAATTTTGTTTGGAAAAACAAATCTTACACTAATTGGTTAAGTTACGATTTTTTTTGGAAATTTCAAAAATTTTTATCTAACTAGTCCTTTGAAAACTTTTTTTTTATAATTATTTGTTAATCCTATTTTTTGATGTGATCAAAGGGGGAGAAATATTGGGATTAAGTTAAGGGGAGGTTATTAGAAAATTTGATTGTGGTTAATTGCAATATTTTTGCTAAAATTGCATAATTTCTTTTTATTGTTTTGCAATATTTTGTCTCAGACCACTAGAATATCCGAGAGTGGGGTAAGCTTTGTCCAATACAAATCACGAAGTACGCTATAAAAGTAACAAAAGTGTTGGTGCAATCTTTGTTTGGTAATTTGGTAAGCTTAAGTTTTGATGTTTGATAATGATGTTTGAATATCGTGTGAGTCAAGTGGGTTATGATTGACTAGAGACTTGACTGGGAAAGACCTAGTGGGACTAGGTGAAGTCCAGGTCGATCGGGGAAATCACACGTTGGCATGGGAAAAGTCCTAGTGGGACTAAATGAAATTCAGGTGGATCGGAGAGATCGCACGCTGACACGGAAAAAGTCCTACTGGGACTAGGTACACCTAGTGGGACTAGGTGAAGTCCAGGTGGATAGGGAAATCACACGCTAGCATGGAAAAAGTCCTAGTGGGACTAGGTGAAGTCCATGTGGATCGAGGAGATTACATATTGACAAGGTGGAAGTCTACTGAGAGACTAGACCTAACTCAAGGGTTAGACAAACTTGATTGGGAACTAGGTTAAGTCCTAGTTGAGAACTAGGCAAGGGAAAATCCAAGTCCGTCAAAGGTTTGATCGGATACTTGGTGAGGAAGTCCTAATAGGTCACGGTTGATCGGAGTTAGGCAAGGAAACCCTAGTCTTGTGCATACAAATTAGGATTGGGATCAATCGATTGAGTAATCGATTGACAATGGTTTCTCGCGAACAAAAGCCTTCATAATTGATTGGGTGATCGATTAAGAAAGTAGTGAATCGATTGGGAGAATTGGGTTACGAGAATAGAAGCAGGCTGAATCGATTAGATAATTGATTCAACCTCCTCTTAATCGATCAGGCAATCTATTAAGAGGAACCATAATCGATTGGGCAATCGATTAAGGGAGACTGTAATCGATTAGGCGGTATTGCGTGAAAGCATAGAAAAGTGCTGAATTGATTTAGCAATCGATTAAGATTTCTTAATTGATTGGCTAATCGATTAAACTTCAAAAAATAGTCTTTAAACGGCTAAGTCTGACGTGGTAATCAATTGGGTAATCGATTAGGGAACCCTAGGTCGCGAGTATATAGAGTTTTCATGTAGGTTTAAAGCTCTATTGCTCCAACATTCCTTCGACGCTCTTCACCTTCTTTATCGCCATTTCAAGTGAGGCCTTGGAGCTCAATGTTGCTGCATTTTCAAGGATCAAGAGGCGATTCCAAGCTCGAAGAAAATAAGAAAAGCAATGATAGCTAATTTGTGTAAATCTTGTAAGATTTCTATTGTATTTACTTGTTCTTGAGTGTTTCTTCTTGTAAGCTTGTAAAAGGTTTTTTCACCTCAAGAAGGAGATCTTTTTTAGTGTATGAGAGAGTGAGGAAGAGTGAATCCTTGGATTAGTCATCTCAAGGAGGTGGATTCCAAGTAAGTCGAGATGTTAGCATTGCTCAAGTTTTCTGCTGCAACAAATTTTCATTAAGCAAAGATCAGAGCAAATCATCCCCTCTAGCTCTCCTACTGGTCCTAACTAGTGGTATTAGAGCGAAGTCACACTTCTTTGGACTCGTCGCCAAGAGAGCAAGAGCTAGAGGAAGAAGAAGAAGTTTTAAAGAAACCCTATTTCAAGAAGTCATCATCAAGTGGGTTCAACATCAAAATGGAGTTCGGCTACAACACTCGGACACCTCCACTATTCGACAAAGTCAATTTCAATCTTTGGAAGATAAAGATTGAAAATTTCTTCATGATGGTGATAGAGCAATGGTTTGCTCTAATGGAGGGCTTTGAAGCTCCAACAAATGGTAAAGGAAAGCTCCTCAAGAAAAGCAAATGAAATGAGGAGCAAATCAAGAGGTGTGAGGCCAACGAAAAATTGACCAAATTATTGGTCAATCTATTGCCTAGCACTATCTTGAGTCAAATTGGAGACTACCAAGATGCCAAGGAGCTTTGGAGCAAGTTGACCAAGCTTTATAAAGATCCCTCCACTATACCATATCAAGACAAATCTGAAGAGGGAGATTCATCAGACAAAGAGGACTCAGAAGTTGAGAGATGCTTAACATCCGAGGAGAAAATTCAAGATGTATTGGCCGAGGAGGAAATTCAAGAGGCCTCTACCTGTCGGATTAAGGGGGAGTGAAGATCATTAACTCTTGAAAAGGAAAAAGTCTCTACCTCCAGATCGAGTGAAGAGTCATATGCCACCCTACTAGCAAAGGTATAGAAATTTCAATTTGTCAAAAAGAAAATTATATCATTTGCTTTGTGTGTAGGGAAAGAGGACACTACAAAAGTAAGTGTCCAAAATTGATCAAGAAAAAGAGTCAAATGACACTCAAGACTAAGAAGAAGCCAAAGGAGGTCGGCCACGTGGTATGGAAGGATAAAAAGCACATTGTGTAACACCCAATAATTTTCGTGAATTATTAGAAATTTTTCTGAATTTTATAGCATTTTTTCGGATTAAAATAAAAAGAAAAAAAAATAAGGGGTCAAGCGGGGTTTGATCCCGCGACCACAGGGCAAAGAAAGACCTTAAGTGAGTTGGGGTAACCAGCAGGGCAATGGTATCAAACACAGAAAAAGATGAAGCGAATTAATGTTATAGTTGAGTAAGCCCTTTTCATGAGGAGGTGTTTCAACTTCCACTTAAGTTGCGATTAATCCCCTCTTTGGGTGATTAGGGTCGGCGCAAACAGGGAGCAAGAGGGGCTGCGAAAACTGGGAGAAAGCAAGGATTTTCTTCCTCCTCCTCCTTCTTCCTCTTGAGTAGAGAACCTAGGGTTCCTTCCCTAGGGCCAAGGAGTGAAGTTTCTTGCAAGGAAGAGAAAAGGAGTCCTACGCTAGGGTTTTCCATATACTTAGTGAGTTTTCTTCAAACAAAGGGTAAGTAGATCACTCACCTGCAATAGGAGTAGTTTTCGTATGTAAGTTCTTGTTGTAGAATCATGTTTTATGATGCATGCTTTAAGATTATGGTTATCGTGTGTTTTAAGTTTTTAAAGATGCATGTTTTCTCATGATAGAAATTTAATTGGTTTAGATTTGGTGTATGTAAGCTAAGCATGATAAGATTTAATTTTTGAAAAGTCCCAAAAATGAGGTTGGGATTTAGGGCACGCAAGGTGCTCGATGAAAGTCTCAAGTGAGAAAGGTAAAGGTGTTAAGTGCAAAATTTATGCAAAAGTAAGATAGTTTGATACGTATAAGTATTATAGTAAGAAAGTATTTTATTTTCGGAAAGTGACATGTACCGGGCAAATGGAAGGCCCACAGAAAGTTAGAAAGAAGCTCTAATAAGGTGCGGTGGCTAGCTACCCCGCAACCAAATAGAGAAGCGCGCAATTGGTACATTGATACCATGGTACAATGTCAAGGCCTAAAGAAAGTTGATTACTATTTTCAAGTAAATAAGTATTCGCAAGTGTTTTCAGTTTTAAGTATGTGCCTTTATTTCATATGTTAGCCTTGATACATTGCAAGCATGTTAAAGAGTAAGAGTAAGGAAGTTAGTGTTTGAATGTATGAGTACGTAAGGTTACAAATGATGTAATGCAAGTAATGTTTTCAACATGATTGAGCATGATAAGTATATGTAAGTTTTCCCATGTGCATGTATTTTGGAAGCAAGCATTCTTTGAAATGAGCATGTTTATTATCGATAACATGGATTTGTGAGTTAGGATTTACTTACTAAGCAATTCGCTTATTAGTTGCATTTCCTTCTATTGCAGATAAAGGTAAAGAAAAAGCATAAGCTATGGAGGCGAACGCGACTTGCATTGATGTTCAGTGGCGGCGGAGCCGTGGAAGAGATCTTTGGGATAAGTCTTAGAGGCATTTTGATTTATAGAAACTCATGGTTGATGTTTTGGATTGGTAGGATGTGATCACCTTATTTAAACTTTACATGGAGTCAAAGTTGGGTACAAAGTTAGTAGAGATTGCATGTGTTTTGATAAGTTTGTTAAATTTCGTAGAAATCCTAATTTCAAGTTATTGGATTCGTTTTGAGTTGTTAAGATGCTTATAAAACTAGTATGGAGTTTAGATTTGGAGTTGTTTCATTGTATGTCTTGAAAGTATATGATTTGTGGATCTTTGGAAATGGTTTTCAGATCTGAAATGCAGGTTTTTCAGGCGTGCCAGTCGACTGGTTCAGAACCAGTCGACTGCGATATCGAACAGAACCTTCTGTTCGATGCACCAGTCGACTGCCATGAGGTCAGTCGACTGGTGCCGGGCACAGAAAGTTTCTGTGGCCGATACCAGTCGCCTGGCTAACTATCAGTCGACTGGTACCATTGAAAAGAAAGTGTTGTAGGGCAGATGGTTAGTGCTTTAGTTTTACAATTAAGAGGTCTAGGGTCAAATCCTTGCAAAGCAAATAAAATGAAAGTTTTTTTTAAAAGAAAAAAAAATCAGAGCAAGTTAAGGGAAGTCAAGTAGTTGTAACCTAAGGCTATGAATAAGGTAAAGTTAAGGTTAAGTAAAAGTGACGTCCGCTTTAAGGGAGAAAAGTTAAGGTGGGTCGTCACATAGTGGTATCAGAGCAAAAGGTTCCACCCCTCCGCCACACTGACATCAACCATCAATCCTGCCGCCTGCCAAGTAAGAAGTTCATATGTTGTAGTTTTTGTATACTTTTCATTATTGACTGCTAGTATCAGTAAGTGAAAGATGATAAGAAAGTATGTTTGTATTATTATATGCTATTATGTGCATGATCAGTATATGCTATATGAGTAAGATGACATGATATGACATATCATGATATGAGTATGATGATATGAGAATGATGATAGTGAAGTAATGTAATGTCCTTAGTGAAGTAATGTCATTATTCTCTTTATGAGATAATAGTAAGAGAATGACAAGTTGACGTCCTAGAAAGGCTCAAAACGAGGAGCAAGCTTCTAGAGGGTAAAAGGCAAAGTCAGTACCACCACCAAATCTCTTAGAGGTGGTGGCGCAGTTACAGAAATAGTTAACAGAACAACAGCAAGTTATTACCACCATAATGGCTAACCAGCAGGCTGCTCCCATTACTCCGCCGGTGGAGAATATAGTAGCACCAGTTGTGACCGAATATCCATCGGTTACATCTGTAGTCCCGGCAAGGGGGGTACGACAAGAAGTATATCTCATCTAGTGGCAGATATTGAAGCCAGGGAACTTCTCATGCACAACCGAACCATGGGATGCTCAAGCATGGTTCAAGTCTTTAGAAAGCATAGTAGGGCTACTGGACTGGCATGAGATAGAGAAGATAAAGTGTGCATCTTTCTGACTTACGGGAGATGCTAGGATGTGGTGGGGAGAAAGTTAAGGCCAAGAGAAATATCAGCTAGATGACATGGGCCGACTTCGAGACTGAGTTCTTCGAAGAATAGTTTCACATGCGAGTAACCAACAAGCATTACGATGAATTCACGGAGTTCAGACAAGAAGACTTATCCGTGGATAAAGCAGTGAAGAAGTTTAATCGGTTAGCTCGTCTGTGCCCAGAGCTAGTTAGCACAGAAAAAGAGATAGTCAGGCTAATGCTCAAGATGTTAAGGCCTGAGATAGCGTTAAATGGGGCTAGCGGTGTTAAGAGGCCGCAAACCTCTGAAGAATTGATAAGTAGTGCTTTGATCACCGAGCACTACTTAAACAGTATAAAGGCCACCAGAAATATTGAACGATGAAGTTCTTAACAACTTTACCATCGGGGGAAGTAATGGCCTCTACTAAGAGGCTGAGGGCAGTCCAACCGAGAGCTCTACAGTGACTTGGTAGTCCTTGAGATGAAGGATTACGATGTCATTTTAGGGATGGACTTCTTGAGCAAGTACAATGCTTCTATAGACTGCCGCAAGAGAAAAGTCAAGTTCACACCAGAAGCAGAACCTCCATTCGAGTTTATTGGAGACCCAAAGAGAAAGACAAAAATGTTCTTATCTACCTTACAAGCTCAGAGAATGCTAGAGAAGGGGTGTTCTGGTTTTCTAGCTCATATAGTGGATGCAAGTCAAAGAGAAGGATTAAAGAAAGAGGAAGTGAGGGTAGTCTGTGATTATCCGGAGGTGTTTCCTGAAGAGTTACCAGGACTCCCTCCCAATCGAGAAATTGAATTCGAAATTGAGTTGGTCCCAGGAACCAACCCAATTTCAAAGGCACCTTATCGCATGGCACCAGCAGAACTGAAAGAGCTGCAAGAACAGTTACAAGAGCTGCTCGACAAGGGTTTCATCCGCCCTAGTCATTCACCTTGGGGAGCTCCTGTGTTATTCGTCAAGAAGAAAGATGGATCTATGCGAATGTGCATAGATTATCGAGCTTTGAATAAGGTAACCATCAAGAACAGATATCCTTTGCCAAGGATAGATGATTTATTTGATCAGCTGAAGGGAGCCACAGTGTTCTCCAAGATAGATCTGCGATCAGGTTACCATCAGCTCAGAGTGAAGGAGAGTGATGTGCCAAGGACTGCTTTTAGTACAAGATATGGGCACTATGAGTTTGTGGTCATGCCCTTTGGAGTGACAAACGCCCCTACGACGTTTATGGATCTAATGAATAGAGTGTTCAAGGACTTTCTTGACAAGTTCGTCATTGTCTTCATTGATGATATCCTAGTGTATTCAAAGACTCAGGAAGAACATGAAGAACACCTGAAGATAGTGTTGCAGACCTTACACCAGAGGGAGCTGTACGCCAAATTCTCAAAGTGTGAGTTTTGGCTTGACCAGGTGGCATTCCTAGGCCACATCATTTCCAAAGAAGGCATTATGGTAGACCCAGCCAAGATTGAAGCAGTTAGTAACTGGAGTCGACCAACGAATGCCAGTGAGATCAGAAGTTTTCTGGGTTTGGCAGGGTACTACAGAAGGTTTGTAGAGGACTTTTCAAAGATAGTTTCTCCACTTACAGCCCTTACCAGAAAGAATAAGAAGTATGAGTGGACTGAGGACTGTGAGCAGAGCTTCCTTGAGTTGAAGAAGAGACTGACCAGCGCTCCTATCCTTACAGTACCCGAAGGTGATAAGAGCTTTGATATATACAGTGATGCATCAAAGCTAGGACTTGGAGCAGTCCTTATGCAAGAAGGCAAAGTCATAGCTTATGCTTCCAGGCAACTCAAGGACTATGAAAAGAATTACCCCACTCATGATCTGGAGTTTGCAGCTGTAGTCTTTGCTCTAAAGATATGGAGGCATTACTTGTATGGAGTGCAGTGTAAGATTTATACAGATCACCAAAGTCTGAAATATTTCTTCACTCAGAAAGACCTCAATATGAGACAACAAAGGTGGCTCGAGTTAGTGAAGGACTATGACTGTGAGATTCTTTACCACCCTGGTAAGGCAAATAGAGTAGCAGATGCACTGAGTAGAAAGACTTGTGCCACTTTGATGTCCTTGTCATCATTGGCACCACCATTACAGAAGGAGATAGTAGATTATGGAGTGGAGATTATTGATGGGCAGCTAGCTCTATTGACACTAGAGTCGACTTTGCTTGAAGAGATACAGAAAGAGCAAGCTGAGGATTCTGATATCCAAAGGATCAAGCAGGAGATGCAAGAAGGAGAGAGTAAAGAGTTTAGAGTATCTGACAGTGGGATACTCTACTATGGTGACCGTTTATGCGTCCCCAATCATGAAGAGTTGAGAAAGAAGATTCTTGAAGAAGCCCATGGAACTCCCTACTCAATGCATCCTGGTTCCACTAAGATGTACCAGGATTTGTAAAGAAGATTTTGGTGGTCAGGGATGAAGAGAGACATAGCTAAGTATGTCAGCACCTACCTGACATGTCAGAGAGTTAAAGCAGAACACCAGAGACTAGGAGGTGTCCTACAGCCTATTCAGATTCTAGAGTGAAAATGGGAAGACATAGCCATGGATTTCATAGTTGGTCTACCAAAGACAACTAATGACTATGACGCTATTTGGGTAATAGTAGACAGATTGACCAAGTCTGCCCACTTCTTGGCAATCAAAGTGTCTTAATCGATTGAAAGATTAGCCCAGCTATATGTACAGGAAGTGATCCGACTACACGGAGTCCCGAAGACCATTATCTCTGATAGGGATGGTCGTTTCACTTCACACTTTTGGGAGTGCGTACAGACAGCGCTAGGCACCAAACTGAAGTTTAGCACAACTTTCCATCCCCAGACTGATGGACAGACAGAGAGAGTGAATTAAATTCTAGAAGATATGCTCAGAGCTTGTGCATTAGATTTCAAAGGCAGTTGGTGCAAATATTTATGTTTAGCTGAGTTTGCCTATAACAACAGTTACCAAGACACTATTGGTATGGCACCCTATGAAGCTCTTTATGGTAGGAAGTGTAGATCTCCCCTCTGTTGGTATGAAGGTAGTGAGAAGAAAGAAATGGATTCTCAGACTGACCTTATAGATGATACCATAGAAGCTATATAGAGCATCCGCCAGAGAATAGAAGCTGCTCAGAGTAGGCAGAAGAGTTATGCCGATGTACGCCGTAGACCGTTAGAGTTTGAAGTTGGGGATACAGTTTTCCTCAAAGTAGCTCCTATGAAGGGTGTAATGAGATTCGGCAAGAAAGGCAAGCTAAGTCCTCGATACATAGGACCCTACCTAGTGACGAAAAGAGTTGGCAAAGTAGCTTATGAGTTGGAGCTACCTCCAGAGATGTCAGCAATACACAATGTGTTCCATGTCTCAATGCTAAAGAAGCATATACCAGATGCCAACCAAGTGATTGAGCCACAGATGGTACAAGTTCAAGAAGATCTCAGTTATGAAAGTCGACCTATTCAGATAATAGATCGAGCAGATAAGAAGCTGAGGAACAAAGTGGTACCACTAGTAAAAGTCTTATGGCTGAATCAGAAGTATGAAGAGGCAACCTGGGAATCAGAAGATAGCATGAGGCAAAGATATCCAGAGCTGTTCTAAGTTCGAGGATGAACTTTTTATAAGGTAGGGAGGATTGTAACACCCAATAATTTTCATGAATTATTAAAAATTTTCTGAATTTTATAGCATTTTTTCGGATTAAAATAAAAAGAAAAAAAATAAGGGGTCAGGCAGGGTTTGATCCTGCGACCACAAGGCAAAGCAAGGCCTTAAGTGAGTTGAGGTAACCAACAGGGCAAGGGTATCAAGCACAGAAAAGGATGAAGCGAATTAATGTTATAGTTGAGTAAGCACTTTTCATGAGGAGGTGTTTCAACTTCCACTTAAGTTGCGATTAATCCCCTCTTTGGGTGATTAGGGTCGGCGCAAACAGGGAGCAAGAGGGGCTGCGAAAACTGGGAGAAAGCAAGGATTTTCTTCCTCCTCCTCCTTCTTCCTCTTGAGTAGAGAACCTAGGGTTCCTTCCCTAGGGCCAAGGAGTGAAGTTTCTTGCAAGGAAGAGAAAAGGAGTCCTACGCTAGGGTTTTCCATATACTTAGTGAGTTTTCTTCAAACAAAGGGTAAGTAGATCACTCACCTGCAATAGGAGTAGTTTTCGTATGTAAGTTCTTGTTGTAGAACCATGTTTTATGATGCATGCTTTAAGATTATGGTTATCGTGTGTTTTAAGTTTTTAAAGATGCATGTTTTCTCATGATAGAAATTTAATTGGTTTAGATTTGGTGTATGTAAGCTAAGCATGATAAGATTTAATTTTTGAAAAGTCCCAAAAATGAGGTTGGGATTTAGGGCACACAAGGTGCTCGATGAAAGTCTCAAGTGAGAAAGGTAAAGGTGTTAAGTGCAAAATTTATGCAAAAGTAAGATAGTTTGATACGTATAAGTATTATAGTAAGAAAGTATTTAATTTTCGGAAAGTGACATGTACCGGGCAAATGGAAGGCCCACAGAAAGTTAGAAAGAAGCTCTAATAAGGTGCGGTGGCTAGCTACCCCGCAACCTAATAGAGAAGCGCGCAATTGGTACATTGATACCATGGTACAATGTCAAGGCCTAAAGAAAGTTGATTACTATTTTCAAGTAAATAAGTATTCGCAAGTGTTTTCAGTTTTAAGTATGTGCCTTTATTTCATATGTTAGCCTTGGTACATTGCAAGCATGTTAAAGAGTAAGAGTAAGGAAGTTAGTGTTTGAATGTATGAGTACGTAAGGTTACAAATGATGTAATGCAAGTAATGTTTTCAACATGATTGAGCATGATAAGTATATGTAAGTTTTCCCATGTGCATGTATTTTGGAAGCAAACATTCTTTGAAATGAGCATGTTTATTATCGATAACATGGATTTGTGAGTTAGGATTTACTTACTAAGCAATTCGCTTATTAGTTGCATTTCCTTCTATTGCAGATAAAGGTAAAGAAAAAGCATAAGCTATGGAGGCGAACGCGACTTGCATTGATGTTCAGTGGCGGCGGAGCCGTGGAAGAGATCTTTGGGATAAGTCTTTGAGGCATTTTGATTTATAGAAACTCATGGTTGATGTTTTGGATTGGTAGGATGTGATCACCTTATTTAAACTTTACATGGAGTCAAAGTTGGGTACAAAGTTAGTAGAGATTGCATGTGTTTTGATAAGTTTGTTAAATTTCGTAGAAATCCTAATTTCAAGTTATTGGATTCGTTTTGAGTTGTTAAGATGCTTATAAAACTAGTATGGAGTTTAGATTTGGAGTTGTTTCATTGTATGTCTTGAAAGTATATGATTTGTGGATCTTTGGAAATGGTTTTCAGATCTGAAATGCAGGTTTTTCAGGCGTGCCAGTCGACTGGTTCAGAACCAGTCGACTGCGATATCGAACAGAACCTTCTGTTCGATGCACCAGTCGACTGCCATGAGGCCAGTCGACTGGTGCCGGGCAAAGAAAGTTTCTGTGGCCGATACCAGTCGACTGGTAGTTAGTCGACTGGTACCATTGAAAAGAAAGTGTTGTAGGGCAGATGGTTAGTGCTTTAGTTTTACAATTAAGAGGTCTAGGGGTCAAATCCTTGCAAAGCAAATAAAATGAAAGTTTTTTTTAAAAGAAAAAAAAATCAGAGCAAGTTAAGGGAAGTCAAGTAGTTGTAACCTAAGGCTAAGAATAAGGTAAAGTTAAGGTTAAGTAAAAGTGACGTCCGCTTTAAGGGAGAGAAGTTAAGGTGTGTCGTCACACATTGTGTGCTTCTCATGCAATCAACGAGGGCATTATTGAAATCAATGTCCAAAGGAGAAGGATCCGACCAAAGCCAAGATAAGGAGCTCGAATCAAGGGGGAGCCTTCAAGAATACACCCAAGGCACTATTAGTTAATGGTAATTCTTTTTCATCATGACAAAATGCATACTAAAAATAATTTTTATTATTTTAATGTCATTTATCATGAAAATAGGAGGCAAGAAAAATCTATGGAGAACTATAGAGCCTTCCATGCTAGAACTACCACATTTAAGGATAGGGAACAAGTTCGAACGTTCCATGGTAGACCTAATAAATTCAAAGCCAAGAAAAAAAATTACCAAGGCTATACTAGAAAACCAAGCCTTGATGAAGTAATGGTTGAGAAATCAAGTTTTGAGATGAAAACTTGAGAAATTAGAAAAATCCCTCAATAGAATAGAAAATCTTCTTAGGGGATTTAATGATCAAAACCTAGATTTAGGAAATCAAGGACCCACTAGGGGCAAGAAAGGTTTGGGGTACAAACTTAAAACCAAGAATGATGGTCTATCTTACCATAGAGTTCCATATAGGTATATAACTCAATCTAGGTTTAGGAGTCAAGTCAAGATCACAAGGGAAGTCATCACAAGGGAAGGTATCAAGGGATGTTATCCCTAGTGAATACCTAGAGCACTCAAGGAGCACCAATAAGTTTTGGGTTCCTAAGAGTAAGTTCATCACACCCTAGATAGGTCTAGGGAGTGCCAACTTAAATTGGAAGGGTAGTTAACTCAACCTTGATGACGTTGATCCTTTAGGACATTTAAAAGAAATTATTACCCTTGAAAATGGAGAAGTTAATTGTTTACTCTTGAAGAGTAAAATTGTGCTAAACTATGATTTTGAAGATTAAAATTGATAAAGTTGGCACAACTAGGTTAGAATCCAAGGATATGCCAAGTTGAGAAGTTTTGACATTATCTTGGAAAGTTAGGGGCAAAACTAAGATTATCAATGGCTTAGAGATGAGTTATTGATACTTAGATAGAAAATTTAGGTATTTTCTTTTATGCTAATATGCCAAGATTTGTGTACCCTATCATATACCATGTCAAATTGACTCAAGGTTTTAACCAAGGTCAAATTGACTCAAGCCTATTTGTTAAGACTTTAGAAAAAGATATTTTTATAGCCCAAGTTTACGTAGATGATATAATTTTTGGATCAACTAACACTAATTTCTTAAAAGACTTTATTAAAATCATGAAAAATGAATTTGAAATGAGCCTAGTAGGAGAATTAACCTTCTTTTTAGGTTTACAAATTAAACAAACCAAGGATTGAAACTACATTCACCAATCAAAATACACAAAAGAATTAATTAAGAAATTTAAAATGGATAGTTCAAAGAATTTAAGTATTCCTATGGTCACAAATGCCAAAATAGATAACGATCCTGAAGGTAAGCTAGTTGATTTAAAATATTATAGAAGTATTATAGGAAGTTTGCTCCACCTAACTGCTAGTAGACCTAATATTCTTTTTATAGTAGGTATTTGTGCCAAGTACCAAACTTATGCTAAGGAGTCCCACTTAACTGCAGTTAAAAGGATCCTTAGATATATTAAGGGCACCATAAATATAGGTATTTGGTACCCTAGGATGCCCAATTTTGAATTGTTAGGATTTTCTGACTTAGATTATGTAGGGAGTAAATTAGATAAAAAAAGTACGAGTGGAAGCTGTCAGTTACTAGGCCAAAGTCTAGTTAGTTGGTGCAGCAGAAAGTAACATTGTATTGCCTTATCCACAACTGAAGCAGAATATATTGTCCTAGGGGAATGTGTAGCCCAACTTTTATGGATGGTGCATACCCTTAAGGACTTCAACCTAGACTATACCCAGACTAAGGTATTTGTTGACAATATGAGTTCAATCAACCTTACAAAAAATCCTATTCATCATTCCAGAACTAAGCATATTGAAGTTACACACCACTTTGTTAGGGATCACGTAGCTAGGGGAGAAATTGTACTTATACATATAGACTCAAAATCTAACCTAGCCAATATTTTCACTAAACCACTACCTGAGTCTGAGTTTAGCTCACTATGAAGGCAGTTAGGAATGTGCTTAGTAGAATAGGACTGCTTTTTAAAAATTATTTTATTATCTTATAAATTTGTTTTTAAAATCATATTGTTTTAAAAATATTTTTCTGACTTAGTTTTTTATAAAAAAATTATCCCCTTCAAAACTAGGGGTTTTCTACGAAATGAACTTAGCTTAGGACTTAACCCTAGCATTGCATGCTCCTATAAATCTAGAAGCCAACATCTCACAAGCACATTAGGATACTTTGATTGATAACCTAGATTGAGTTGAGATGCATAGGTCTATGCCTTGACTCAAGATGCTTTAAGTCAGTGCATCAAAAGCAGTTAGGGTGATAAATACAATTGAACAGTAATCAAGTTAGGGTTTAGGGGTCAAACTTAGTTCATTTTTATTACTTGCTGTCGGTTAATTTCGTTTATTGTTTTTACAAAGGAAGTAGGCTCTCATACACAACTATTTTTTTCATGCCAAACATATTTTTTATTTTTGTTGATATATGGCAAAGGGGGAGAGTAGAAAAAGTAAAGTTAAAAACTTTTTTTCTCTCTCAAAATCTTTTTTCGAAAAAGTAAAGTTAAAAAATTTTGTTCCTCAAAATCATTTTCGAAAAGGTGAAGTTGAAAATTTTTTTCCCTTCTTTTTCTAAAATAAAAAATTTAAAGGAAAACTTTGTTTCTAAAAAGCTTTTAAGAAAATATTTCTTAAATTAAACTCTTTTCAAAAAATTCTGTTTGAGAAAAACTTTATGTTAGAAGCTTTCAAAAATTATTTTCTCAAGAATTTCTTTTACTCAGAAGTTTTCAAAAATTTAAAATTATTTTTACTTAGAAAAAACTTTCAAAATAGAAAATTTGCATATTTTCAAAAGCTTCAGGGGAAGAGTTTCAATCAAAAGGAGCTTTATGCAATATGTCAAAATTTTGCTAAGTTTTTCAAAAATATTGAAAATATTCTAAGGAAAAAGGGGGGAGTACTAATCAAGGAGGAGAGTAGAAATTTCTTTTCTTCTAGTGCATAACTATGATATATCTTTTTCATGTTTGTTTTTAACTTAACTTTTGAACTATGTTGTCATAAATCAAAAAGGGGGAGATTGTTGGTGCCGGAAGCACCAGATCAAACCTTGTTTTGATAATGGCAAAGAGTTCAAAGTTAAGTTTATATTGTGATCTAATGTATTTACCAAGTGTGCAGGAAATTCCTAGTTTACCTAGGCACAAAATCTTGACCTGCAGGGTTGAGCAAGAAGACCTGGCCAAGGGTTGGGAAAGAAGTCTTGGTCGTGGACTGGGCACCGAAATCTTGATCCGGATGATCGGGCAGGAGTCTTAGCCGAGCGAGGATTGCGGACAGAAGTAGAGGCGAGTCGAGGTACGGACGTCTCAAGATCCGGCAATCTCGGAGGCCGAGCAAAATTCTAACCGGAGGATCCGATTGATAAAAGGTAACTTCTCCTGAGAGGAGTAGGTGAGGACGCGTTCCCCGGAAGAGGGAACAGTAGGCGTCGATTCGACCTAGAGTTTCATTTTAAAATCCAAAGTTAGAACCAAGACAGCTCCGACTGTTATGCATGAATTTATTATTAATATTATACTGTTCTCGGACTAACCTTGGTTGCAAGAGTGAAAGGGACTAGCTGCTGCATCCCAGGCGCTTGAAAGGGTTCAAGCGTCCGAGAGACCAGGTGCTTGACATGTAACAGGCGCTTGTGTTGAGGCGTTTCCAGCGGGTGAGAGGTTGAGCTAGCAGGTTGCCACGTCAGCAACTCAGGCGCCCGTGAGCCATCAGGTGCCTCAAAGTTGCCAGGCGCCCAAGACCGAGGGATAGGTTTTGGTTGAGTCTGCGGATAAGCACACACCCGATTCACGACACGTGGCAGGCGCCCAAGAAGCCTTAGGCGCCCGAGAACAGGCTATATAAGGGGCTTCACCCCTTTGCTTTCCACATCAACTCGGAATACTTTCAGAACAACTTTCTTGCGACTCAAGCACTCCAACGCTCTTCGAATCTCTTTCGTGCTCGAGTTTCCCGCGCTGCGAACGATCAAGATTGATGACACGCTGCCCAAGATGCTCTGTAACCTTTTTGATGTCATCGGTATACTTTAATATCGTTGTTTAATTCTGTACTCGAATTATACATTTGTAAATCTTATTTGAATTATAGAATTGCCCAACGAAAATGGTCAAGGACTGTAGAACTTGGAGTAGGAGCCGTTAAAGACTCTGAACCAAGTAAAAAGAAACTTGTTAGCATTGTTTCTTTATTCTTCCGCTGCATTTTCTATTTTTCTGAAAAATTTAGTAATCGCTATTCACCCCCCTCTATCGATTACGACGATCCCACAGTACAATCTGACTCTTCAATAGACACCGATTCATCTCCAGAAGAGTCTGACATCGACAAAGTTAACGAACTAGCACTAACGGCCGAATACCTACCAGAAGACAGTGAAAGTTCATCCGAGATGAGTCTCGATGAAGGAAGAGAGACTTTAGAAAGAAGCAACGATGAAGGGGGAGTTTCAACTTCAAAAGGGATATGGTAAGTGAGGTATGCCTTTTACCTCCTGATCAGTTATATTTTGAAATTAAGAAAATGATGAAATCCCAGTGTAAATTAAAAACAAAAAATACAAATTAGCTTCTTCTTTAGAAATGCATGATAGAATAAGATTTGAAAATGAAAATTTGAAAATTCAAATTGAAACTTTGAAAAACAACCATTCATGTTCAAGATGTTCATAAAATTCAAAAATTAAATATTATGAAAAACTCATCTGGTGTTTTAGATTTCACAAGGGTTAAATTGCAAAAGATCCCAAATCATATATTCCATCTATGTTTCTGAAAAATCCTATTGGCAATACCTAACACATACATATAGGTACACATGCAAGTATAATCAGAATCAATCAATGCAGACAAACAGTGGCATGCTACTATACCTCCATACATATGCTCGGAC
The DNA here is from genome assembly GCA_024364735.1 of Boesenbergia rotunda. Taxonomy (NCBI): domain Eukaryota; kingdom Viridiplantae; phylum Streptophyta; class Magnoliopsida; order Zingiberales; family Zingiberaceae; genus Boesenbergia; species Boesenbergia rotunda. Next base: position 109,342 of record JAGFNQ010007346.1, on the reverse strand, counting down.
AAGTACTATACAGAATCATATACCAATAAACAAGATTGTATAGAAAAAAATAGATCATATCCAAGATCAAGTAACAAGTATCAAGAAGGATAACAAGGGTAGCAGATATAAGGTAAATAAACCTACTGCAGTAGTGATGTCCTTCTCTAAGTGTTTTAATGTTTGACAATATACTTAAGTCAGTGATACATTAAACAAGGGAAGGGGAGTCAAGAGAGGAGTAACCAAACTGAAAGAAAGTCCTAATAAACCTAGGCAATAAGTCCTGGTTCGAAGAATTGGGCACTAAGTCCTGATCATGGATTGGGTACTAAGTCCTGGCAAAGGGCTGGGCACCGAAGACCTGATCAGAAGTTGGGCATGAAGTCCTGGTCGAGGACTGGGCAAGAAGACCTGGCTGAGGGTTGGGCACCGAAGACCTGGTTCGAGGAATTGGGCACGAAGACCTGGCCGAGGGTTGGGTACCGAAGTCCTGGACTTAGGGTTTGGGCACGAAGTCTTGGTCCGAGGGATTGAGCAACTTAGCTGAGCGATGACTAAGGATAGAAGTAGAGACGGGTCAGGGTTCGGACGTCTCGAGATCCGAGAGTATCGGAGGCTAAGCAAAAGTCCACCCGAAGGACTGGGTGGCAACCGTCTCCTGAATGGAGTAGGTGAAAGGCGCGTTCTCGGGGGTGGGAACTTGCGTCGATTCGACCTAGGGTTTTGTGGAAATCCGAAGTCCGAACCAAGTCCTTAAGGTTAAAATTGTGTGTATATTTGCTTTGTATCTTGCAGGTACCAAGAATGGAAGACAAAGCAGGCAAACAACGCGGCTGGAAGCTTAAGTCCAGGCACCCCTATGCATCCAGGTGCCCCCATCAATAGGGGTGCCTGGGTCAAAGAATAAAAAAGCAGCTTCGGTGAAGAAAGCAGAACAGACTTCCATTCAGGCGCCCAGGATGATACAGGCGCCCGGGTTCATGTAGGCGCCCAGGTCAAAGGTTTTATCAGCTGCGACGAGTTCGGCGCGGGGATAAGGTTTGCCCAAGCCCTATAGGGCGCCCCCATCAATACAGGCGCTCGAATGAAGCCTATAAAAGGGCCTCGACCCCTCAGCTTGAAACACAACTTCCAGACATGATTCCAAGCTTTCCAAGCAATGACAACGTGCTAACGACGAGGCTCTACGACCGGGAGGCTCCAGGAGGAAGTGCGTGGCACTTCGGAGGTCCAGATCGGCCGAGTCTTCGACCATTTCATTTTGGTTTGCTTTAATTATTCTGCACTTAATTTTCTATATTTATGATTGTAATTATTGCACTGTAAGACGAGTTTCTCCTCCTCCGGAAAGTCCAAAAAGGAGACCAATAGTGGACGGGCATTCCCGTGCATAGGCCTTGGATGTACTGACCCTGGGGGGTCGGGAACCAAGTAAAAAATCCCACGTGCAATCTGTGTTTTGTTTTGTTCTTTATTTTACTGTTTATATACCGCTGCTACTAACACTCTGTTTAAGAATGAACTGACTAGTTTTACTACGAAGATTCCGTGACAAGTTTACGGTCGATATTCACCCCCCCTATCAACGGCACCGGTCCTACAAGTGGTATCAGAGCCAGATTGCTCTTCACCGAACTAACCGCCGACGGAGGAACGACGCCAGGAGTTGAGGGGGAGCCCAGGGGTGAATCAGGTACATTTTATTTTAAAATGTCAATTTTTAAATTTCATGTTATATGCTTCAAATGCTGGGAGAGAGGGCACTATAAAAATCAGTGCCTTACTCGTAAGATTCAGTCTACACCACCGGAAGCAAAGGAGGCACCAACGCCCGGAGTTCAAAAGGATAAAAGTCACGTATGATGCTTTAAATGTGAAAGGTACGGACACTACAAAAATAAGTGTCCGACAAAGGTACGCAGAATTTACGTTCCGAAATTTTTTAAAATTCCTGCACTATCCCATGTAGATAATATAGATAATTTTTCTGATAAATTAGAATTTTTGCATAATCAAATAAATATCCTGCATAACCAGTTACAAAATGTAAATAATGATAAATTTTCAAAAATTAATTCTTTAATCCGTAATATCAATTCAAAAATTACTGAGTTTAATTCTGAAATTAGATCTGATAAAATTACTGAGTTTAATTCTGAAATTATATCTGATAATTTTACTGAAATTAATTCTAAAATTAATTCTAAAAATGTTACTAATAATTCTGAACTCAAATTTGAAAATGTTAATGATAACTCTGAATTTAAATCTGAAATTACTGAGGATAATCTTAAAATTCTTAATGATAAGTCTGAATTCAATTCTGAAAATTCTGAGATTAATTCAAAAAATAATTCTGAGAATAATAAGGATAAGTCTGAGGATAGTAGAGATAATGTCTCATTAGATTATATTTTAATTATTCCCATGGATAATCTTGAAATATTAACTAGTGGCCCAAATTACTCCACCTATGTTGAGGATATTAAAGGATGTAATTTTGAGGATGAGGTGTTAGAATTTTAGGGTCATATTGTAATTATAAATGTTGTATGTCATCAATTAAATAAGTCAAAAATATTGTGATCTAAATTTTGGAATTATGTAATTTGACTTAAGGGCTTGATTGTTATGAATAAAATATTATGGATACCATGTGCTAATTCTAATTTGTTGAGGGGCCAAATTAGAAAAAGGCAATCTTTGGATTCTATAAATAGGAGGTTATGGTCCCAGTTTGCAGACGATGCTTTTGTTTTATTTCCCATCGACAAAACTCTTCGGAAACCTAAGGAATTCTGCAGATTGAAGATCATCTCCGAGGATCGATTGCAAACAATGGATTCCGATACGCTTCCGCAACTTTGGTTAAATTATCATGCTTATTATTTCTTAAGAAGTGGAATAGAGATTAAGATTGTTCATCAAGATCTCTCGACTTAAGATTTATTTTCTACAATTGGTATCAAAGCAATCTATTTCCAATTCTTAAGAAAATTTTCTATTTTGATTCTCGTACGTCGGCAATTTCGTCTGACAGTCTTGTTCATCGTATATTCTAGTGATTGTTGAGTTCCGTAAGAACTCCTTTTTTGTTTGTTTATTTGTTTTTTCGAAGTTCCAATTTTTGTGGAAATTCGATTATGTGGTCAGACTGTCGAAATAGAATATACATCAGCCAAATCCTTGGCCGATTTCTGGTAGCATTTGGTGATCATGATAATCCAATGACTGCTGGAAATTGTTTTTTGTTTTTTATGGACTGTTGTTGAATCACTGTGGTTTGGCCAGAAGATGAACAGTGGCGATGTGGCGTCGATTGGTAGTGCTTCGGTCATTCGAAACGGTGCAACCGTTTAGCACGTCTCTTCGAGAGAGGCGTTCATGGTTGCAAACGACACCACATTTAGTAAAACAGACCGTTTTGATTGTTTTCTTCAATGCTACCGTCGGTTGGGTGCTTCAGTCGGCTGAAGCGGCAGCCGTTTCAGAAAAGTTGCGTACGTGTTGTAGTTTGGATATAGTTTCAAAAGTAACGTACGTGTAGGTTTCAGTTTTCATAAAGTTAGTGCGTGGTCTCAAATTAAGAATTAAAAAAAAATATTAAATAGGTGGCAGAAGTATTTTTGGATATAATTATCCTTATATTATCCCTTTTAATAATAATCCATTAAATCTCATTATTTAGATAAAATAATTTAATTAAAGTATTTGGATAAAATAATTTAATTAACTTATTTTATAATATGCATTTAAATATTAAATGGATTATATGGGTTCATTAATATCTGTTATTTTAAATTAAGTTAAATTTAAATTATATGTCACCAAAGTGACCTCTATTATTTGAATTTAATTTTATTTGAAATATTTAGATATTATTCAGGTATTAAGTAAGGTGTAAATATATATATTTATGTGAGTATTAATCGGCCCAAAGGAAGATTTATACTTAACAAAATTATATATTTACCTGTGATAATAAGCACGTAATAATTATAAAGTTACAATTGTTATTTTTCATGAATTTAATAAATCGATCCAAAGATAGGTATATTATTTGTCATGTATTATTATTAGTGTTTGATTATTACAACAAGAGTACTACTTGCAAATAATATTACTGTCCAAAGACTTGATATTATTGTTGCACTAGGAATCTTTAGATGGGATTTACCATTTATTTTAATATATTCACATTGAGTATGTTATTTATGTTATTATTCTTGTGTTCTCTTTTCAGTAAGTGTTGCTACTATTTCTGCTAACTTAAATTCAGTTCCAATCCTCAATGGTACAAATTTTAAGGATTGGAAGGAGAGCATTCTTATTGTTCTTGGCTGCATGGATCTAGATCTTGCGCTCAGGACAGAGCAACCTACTACTCCTACGGATTCTAGTTCTTCTGAACAGAGGACTAAATATGAGAAGTGGGAACGCTCTAACCGCATGAGTCTTATAATCATCAAGCGCGACATACCGGAGGATTTTAGGGGTGCGGTGTCTAATAGTATCACTAACGCTAAGGAATATCTTAATGAGATTGAGAAGCGCTTTGCCAAAAGTGATAAGGCGGAAACAAGCACACTTCTGAAAAGCTTGATTTCCATGAAGTATCAAGGCAAGGGAAATATTCGGGAATATATCATGGAATTTTCCCACCTTGCATCAAAGTTGAAGGCACTTAAACTTGAATTGTCGGATGACATGCTTGTGCATTTAGTGCTTATTTCTCTTCCAATCCAGTTCAGTCAGTTTCAAATCAATTATAACTGTCAAAAGGAGAAATGGACTCTTAACGAGCTCATTTCATATTGTGTTCAAGAGGAAGAGAGGTTGAAGCAAAACAAGGTTGAAAGTGCGTACTTAGCAAGCACCCCTAACGATAAGGGCAAGAAAAGAAAGAATGAGGCTACTAAAGGTCCTTATGTGAAGAAACAAAAGCAAGACAATGATAAGAAAGGTTGTTTCTTCTGTAACAAGCCTGATCATGTCAAGAAGGAATGTCCTAAGTATCATGTCTGGCGTGTGAAAAAGGGTACATTTTTAAATTTGATTTGTTCAGAAGTAAATTTAGCTTCAGTGCCTAGAAACACTTGGTGGTTAGACTCCGGTGCTACTACTAACATCAGTGTTTCAATGCAGGGTTGCCTGAGCTACCGAATGCCAAGTGATGCTGAAAGATGCATCTATGTGGGTGATGGCAAGTCGGTCGAAGTGGAAGCCATAGGGCATTTTAGATGTTGTTAAGCACTGGTTATTATTTAGACTTAATAGATACTTTTGTAGTACAGTCTTTTAGATGGAATTTGGTTTCTGTTTCTCATTTGGACAAATTGGGTTATAGTTGTTCATTTGGAAACAATCAGTTCAGTTTATCTATTGATTCTACTATTGTTGGAACCGGTTCACTTATCATTTATGACAATCTTTATATGCTTGATATAAATGCTTCTTATATTGAAACCCTAAATGTGGAATCACATGGTACTAAGCGTAAATTTAATATTGAAAACTCAGGTGCATTATGGCACATCTCTAGAAATAGAGTTGAATGACTTGTATCAGATGGAATTTTACATTCCATCGATTTTACGGACCTAGACATTTGTGTTGAATGCATTAAGGGCAAACAGACCAAAAGAAAGAAAGAAGGTGCATATAGAGCTACAAAAGTATTGGAATTGATACATACGGATGTTTGTGGACCATTTCCAGCACCTTCTTGGAATGGTCAACAATATTTTGTATCATTCATTGATGATTATTCTAGATATGCATACATATTTCTTATTCATGAAAAGGCTCAAACACTAGATGTTTTCAAACCATTTAAGGTTGAAGTCGAAAACCAACTCGACAAAAGAATTAAGAAAGTCAGATCTGATCGTGGTGGTGAATAGTACGGTAGATATGACGGTTCAGGTGAACAACGTCCAGGACCTTTTGCTCAATACCTAGAGGAGTGTGGAATCGTCCCACAGTACACCATGCTAGGCTCGCCAAGCATGAATGGTGTAGCTGAACGACGAAATCAGACTCTTAAGGATATGGTAAGGAGTATGGTTAGCCATTCAACTTTACCAACATCACTCTGGGGAGAAGCATTAAAGACAGCAGCTTACATTCTAAATCGAGTACCCACTAAAGCGGCTACTAAAACACCTTTTGAGCTTTGGACAAAGCGAAAGCCAAGTTTAAAACATTTTCATGTTTGGGGATGTCCAGCTGAGGCTAGACCATACATGTCACATGAAAAGAAATTAGACTCTAGAACAGTAAGTAGCTACTTTATTGGATATTCTGAGCGATCAAGGGGCTATAAGTTTTATAATCCCAAAACACGGACTATCTTTGAGATGGGAGCTGCAATGTTCTTTGAGGATATTAAGTTTGGGGGGAAGAATAAGGTATCTGATATTGTCTTTGAGGAGGAATGTATTCCTACTACTCTTCAAGAGGAAATGGTTTATATTCCTATGATTGCTTCTGATAATGATCAGGATATTATTCCTGTTAGTGATCAAGATGCAATACAAGAACAACAAGACATTGTCAGTCAACTCCCAGAAGAACAAACTCAACAACCTCAAGAACCAATGCATGAAGAACAAGTGCCTTTACGTAGATCCACTAGAGAAAGGAGGAGTGCTATTTCAGATGATTACATAGTACTACTTTAAGAACATGAGGAAAATGATGGCATGGCGGAGGATGATCTAATCAACTTTCGTCAAGCCATGCAAGATTCAAATTCTCAAAAATGGATCGAGGCAATGAATGAAGAGTATAAATCAATGCAAGACAATAATGTTTGGGAACTTGTCCTATTACCAGAAGGTGTGAAACCCATTGGTTGTAAATGGATTTTCAAAACTAAACGGGATTCAAACGGTAATGTGGAAAGATGTAAAGCACGTCTTGTAGCTAAAGGTTATACTCAAAAATATGGAATTGACTATAAAGAGACTTTTTCTCTGGTTTCAACGAAAGACTCTTTTAGGACAATCATGGCACTTGTTGCACACTTTGATATGGAACTCCATCAAATGGATGTCAAGACAGCTTTTCTCAATGGAGACATTGAGGAAATAATCTATATGGTGCAACCAGAATACTTTGTATCGGGAGATCCAAAGAGTATGGTTTGCAAACTTAAGAAGTCCATCTATGGGTTAAAGCAAGCGTCTCGTCAATGGTACCATAAATTTCATCAAATAATCATCTCATTTGGATTTGAGGTGAATGTGGTAGATGATTGTGTGTATCATAAGTTCAGTGGGAGCAAACATATTTTCCTGATTTTATATGTTGATGACATTTTGCTTGCCACAAATGATATAGGTATGTTAAACGATACCAAGAGATTTCTATCTAGATATTTTGAAATGAAAGATCTTGGTAATGCATCTTTTGTATTAGGAATCCAAATACACTGAGATCGTTCTCAAGGTATTCTTGGATTATCACAAAAGAACTATATCGATAAAGTGCTTAAAAGATTTGGCATGCAAGATTGCAAACCAGGAAACACCCCAGTCGCTAAAGGAGATAAGTTTAGTCTTAAACAATGCCCTAAAGGAAGCCTCGAGAATCAAGAAATGCAAAAGATTCCCTTTGCTTCGGCAGTAGGAAGTCTTATGTATGCTCAAGTTTGTACGCGTCCGGATATTGCGTACATTGTTGGAGTGTTGGGCAGATATTTAAGCAACCCAGGAATGGATCATTGGAAAATAGCAAAAAGGGTAATGAGATATTTAAAGAGAACTAGTGATTACATGCTCACATATAAGAGATCAAATACTCTTGAGATCGTGGGATATTCTGACTCTAATTTTGCTGGATGCCAAGATAGCATGAGATCCACTTCAGGCTATGTTTTTCTGTTGGCTGGCAGAGTAATCTCTTGGAGAAGTGCCAAACAGGCATTGACAGCTTCTTCCACCATGGCAGCAGAGTTTATAACATGTTATGAGGCATCTAATCATGGAATATGGCTGAAAAATTTTGTCTTTGGGTTGCGCATTTTAGGAAGGATTAAAAAACCACTAAAGTTATTTTGTGACAATAGATCAGCTGTATTGTATTCCAACAACAATAGGAGCTCGACAAAATCGAAGCACATCGATATCAAGTTCCTTGTTGTGAAAGAAAGAGTACAAAGTGGACAGATTTTGATAGAACACATAGGTACAAACTGTTGGTGCAGGAAGCACCATATCGAACCTTGTTTTGATATTGGCAAAGGATTCAAAGTTAAGTGTTATTTGTGATCTAATGTTGTTACTTGAGTGTGCAGAAACAAAGTCCTAGCGAAGGGTTGCTAGGCACCTGGCGAAGGGCTGCCAGGAAACCAAGTCCTAGCGAAGGGCTGCTAGGCACCTGGCGAAGGGCTGCCAAGAAACCAAGTCCTAGCGAAGGGCTGCTAGGCAACTAGCGAAGGGCTGCTAGTCACCAAGTCCTAGCGAAGGGCTGCTAGGCAACTAGCGAAGGGCTGCTAGTCACCAAGCCCTAGCGAAGGAATGCTAGGCATCGGGCGAAGGGCAGCTCGGCATCCAAGACCTGACAAAGGACCGTCAGGCAAAAGTCCAACTGGAGGAGCCGGTTGGCACCAGGTAAATTCTCCCGAGAGGAGTAGGTGAGGACGCGTTCCCCTTGAGGGAACATTAGGCGTTGGTTCGACCTAGGGCTCCATTTTGGAGACCAAAGTCAGAACTAAGACAGCTGAGGCTGTATAAATTAAATTAAATATTTGTTTTATTGTGTTTTGGACTAACCCTGGAAGCAGGACCGAAGGAACGTGTGTCTGCAGCTCAGAATGTCTCAAAGGAAAGAGGCAACTGCTGACCAGGGCGCCCGGAGTGTCCCGGGCGCCCCCAAGGTGAACACAAAACACAAAGAAAGCAAATGAACCTCGACAGTACATTCAGAGGGTGCCCCCGCTGTCCCGGGCGCCCCCATGGCAAACCAACTGAAGAGTTAAGCTGCTGCCGCGTCTGCACTGCGCACCCAGGGCGCCCCCGCTGTCCCGGGCGCCCCCAGCGCCCAGGGCGCCCCCGCTGTCCCGGGCGCCCCCAGCGCCCAGGGCGCCCCCAGCCACTCTTACGCAGGAGACTTCAGCGCTGCGGATAAGAGTTGGCCGAGTCAACCAGGGCACCCCCAGCGTCCAGGGCGCCCCCGTCAAGACCTTATCCCGAGGTTCAAGGGATAAGTCGTTGACTGCGCCTTGTGTGGATCTGCTGCCACGTGGAGGGGCGCCCCCGTCGACCAGGGCGCCCCCAGGCACTATAAAAAGGGCCCTAGACCCTCCTCTTCAACACACTGCTTTCATTCAACGCATCCAAACGCTCTGACGACCGCGCTCGGCTCCGGAAACTTCCCGACTCAAGAACGAAGCGCCGTCAACCTCCCACTGCACCGAAACTCGATCTACACCGGGAGTTGGTAAAACAAAGTGTATATTTCTATTTACAGTAATTTTGTAATCTCACTCTGTAACCGTTTTGCGCACTATAGAATTGCCCAAAGTAAACGGTCAACGACCGTGGGCCATGGAGTAGGAGTCGACCCAGGCTCCGAACCAAGTAAAACCTTGGTGTTTGCGTTGTTTGATTTTATTCCGCCGCGCACTTACTCTTTCTTTTAAATCCGAACATTTTCCGATATTCACCCCCCCTTTATCAGTCTTTCTCGATCCAACAAGTGGTATCAGAGCGGGGAAGTTCAAACCTGGTGCAACCACCAGTTTGAAATTTTTTTTGGATTTACAAAACTTTTAATATTATTTCTTTTCTTAATCAATATCACTCGATATTTTTCGCCTTTTATTTTAAAATAAAAAATATCTGTAGGTGGATTTACGCCTTTTTCAATTTTGAATTTTCATCTTTTCACCATAAGTCTGAATTAATAAAACGAACAATTCTTAAAAATTTGTCATAAATTTTTTTTTATTTAATATTATTTCTCGAAATTCGTGCCACATTAATTCGAGCAATCTTTTAACTCTTATTTTTCACCATTAATCAGAATATTCATTTCCTAAAAATTTTGTCTCAAATTTTTTATTATTATTTTATTATTATTTTGCCTCGAAATTCGTGCAATTTTTTTTGGGCAAATTTTTTCTTCTTCTCCCGCACTACAATCCAAGACCAAGTCTTGATACATTCTGTTCGTTCTTTTGTGTGCAAGACGTTATTTTATGGCCAACCAAGAGTGGAACAGTGCCCGTCCACCGCTATTCTCCGGCGAGAACTTGAGCTTTTGGAGAAGACAAATGGAGTCCCTTCTGAAGGCCCACATGGACTTATGGTGGATAATCCAAACGGGGTTCAGATTCCCCACGGAAGATGGAACATCAATCGCTTGGGACAAATTGGACGAACCAACTCTGAGGAAGATCAAGACTGATGCTAAGGCAACAGTGATCATACAATGCGGTCTAACCAACGAACAACTCAAGCTAGTCGGTTCATTTGGATGTGCTAAAGAGATGTGGGAGAAGCTACTCAGCCTACACGAAGAGAGCTCCTATGTTGAGAACTTAGAAGAATCCATACCTGACTACAAATTCGAGCCAGAGACAGAAGACGAATCGACTGAGACAAAAATGGTAACCAATTTCGAATCCATTTTTGAATTACAATTAAATAATCAAATAGATACTGTAATGGCCGAGGAAGGTGTAATTTCTATTGCAGGGAAAACTCCAAAAGAACTGCAAAAGAAGACTCAACCAATACCTGAGTCAAACTCAGACTCAGAATCTAACGACGAAGAAAGAGATCATCGGAAGCTGATTCGAATGGCTCGCGACCATTACAAAGTGCCGAAAGAACAATCAAACACAAGAAAGATGGCCAAAATCAAGGGGGAGTCCTCCAAAAAGAAATCTGAAGGTAAATTAGTTAAGGCTAATTTGTTAGAAAATTTAACTCATAATATTGCTGTTTTTGATAATCTAGAATATTATTACGATTATGATATAACATAGATCATTTTTTTGTGCTTTAATTGTAAGTTTCTTTTTATTTTATTTTTATGTTCTTTTTGCTCAAAATTAGGACTGATTAGTTTAAGGACAAAACAGTTTAACTGAAACTTGAAAACATAGTATTGGATGGAGGTGAGATGATAGTACGTTAGGGAAACCAATTCTAATAAGGTCAAGTCTACTTGGTCTCTTTAGACTGGTGAAACTAGCCGAAGCTACCGATCCAAAATCCAAACTAGTTAGACTAGAATTTTTCAAAGATTAAGTTTGAAAATGAAATTTCATTAAACGGCTTTGTCAAGGAAAGGGTGGATGATCCCATAAGGCTACGGCCAAAGAAGGCCTAGTGCCTCGCCAAGACTGGAAGCCAATTTTTGAAATTCAAATTCAAATCACTTTTTGTCAAATTTGAATCTAACACAAATGTTCAGTTAATCTTAGATTCAAATATTCCTTTTCAAATTAAATTTAAATTAATTGTTTTCAAAATTAATCTAACTTTTCAAAATTAACCATGTTTTCAAAATTAAAATATTTGTCTCACAACACCCATAAGGTTAACATGTGTGATCACATAGAACTGGGTGAGATATCTAGGACCTAAGAATATATGTCACTATCCTTTTAAATAAAACTCAAAGAGCTTTCAAAAATTATTCAAAATTATCTCTAGTTTTTTCAAAATATTGAATGTTAAAATAGACTCGTTTTAAATAGAATTTAGGGTTTGATTAATTTAGTTATTTGATTGGTCAAACATAGTTAACTGAGTCAAACCTGGTCAACACAGTCAACCCTAGTCAACATAGTCAAACATGAACATTAGATTAAGTTAAACGGTACAGGGGGAGTGGTTTATTCTTTTCTTTAAAAGTATTTTTGAAAAATTATTACCATTTCAAAAGGGTTTTTAAAAAATTATGTTATCATACCAGATTGTATTTTCAAAAATCTATCTCCTTAAAAATGATCATACTCAAAAGGCATACTCAAAATTGTTCCTTTAAGTTTGACAAACCCTAAGACTAAGAGGAGGATTAACTTGTGGTCAACAAGCCTCCTAGGATTATGTCAGATTCAGGGGGAGCTCAAATTAAAAGAAGAAGTTTAAAAATACTATATTTTCCAATAATCACAATATTTTTTTTGTGCTTTAAAAAAAACCATTATCATTTCAAAATGTTTTTTCGAAAACAGGGTTTATGCTTTAAAATTATCTTTCATTTCAAACTGAATTTTCTAAAATTATATTACCATGCTAGTATTCAAAACTATTCTTTTGATTTTAGTAAACCCTAAAGACACAAAGGAAGGTCTACTTAATGATCTACAAAGTCTCCGAGGATGTGTCAAATTTAGGGGGAGTCTAAATCAAAAGAAATTATTTCTAACAAGTTTAAAATTATTAGATAATTCGTATAATTTGAATCAAACCTTAAGACTCAGAGGAAGATCGCTTGTAGTCAACAAGCTTCCTAGGACTGGGTCGAGTTAAGTGGGAGATCAAATTAAAAGAATTATTGAGCATTTTCAAAAGTATATGTTTTCATGCATTGCACTTTTAAAATCCTTTTGAAAACTTAAACGATTACTCTTTCAAAATACCATCCTGTAAAATCATTTTGCTCATATATATCATCACTTTCAAAATTTTACGTGACTTTGGAATATTTTTAAAAATCTATTGAGAATACTTTTGAAAATAATATTTACTTGACTTTGAAAAATTTTCCAGGACACTTAAGGAAAGGTCCTTGTAGTTAACAAGGCTTCCTAGGATTGTGTTAGACTGGAAAATAAACCAAGTCTAGTAAAATATTGTGCCTCCAAAGTTGATACATTTTTCAAAATATACTTGCATATATTTTCAAAATACTATCATTTTGGCTTATCAAAATTCTTTTGGAAATAATATTTACTTGAGTTGAAAAATTTCCAGGACACTTAAGGAAATTTCCTTGTAGTTAACAAGGTTTCCTAGGATTGTGTCAGACTGGAAAAGAAACCAAAGCAAGTAAAAAATTATGTGTAAGTACTTTCAAAAAGATAAGTCAAGTAATTTTAGTAATTTTCTTTGATATTTTAAAAGTACTTATGTTTTTCAAATTCATAATATCTTTCAAAATACTTATGCCTTTCAAAAGCTCAATAAAGTACTTGCATTCTTGTGCATTTTTCAAAATATTCAGAACAAGTAAACTTATTGTTTATCATATACATTTGACTCCAATTATGATTTTGAACATAAATTTTTCAGTCTTTCTAAATTATTTTTAATTATCATAACACTTGACATTACTTCGCTCAATTTTTTTTTCACAAGAAATTTAAATTTCTTTCAAAATATATTTTACAAAGTTTTTTATTGATATAAGACCAAGGGGGAGAGTAGAAAAAGTGAAATTAAAAATTTCTTTCTTAAATTTTTTTCCCCTTTTCAAAGAAAGTTTTTCTTAGAATGGTCTAAAACACAAGAAAAAGAATTTCACATTAAGGGGGAGAAAAAGGAAAGAGAGAAAGGAATTTTTTTTAAAGTGCTTCAAAAATTTCGAAGTATTTCTAAGTGTTTTTCAAACTTGTTGAGTACATATTTTTCTCCTAAGTAAAATTTTCCTTAGTAAACAAATTTATTCCCAATTCTCAAAATTTGAAACTTTGTTTAAGGGAAATCTAGCTTCAAAATTTTGCCTAAATTTTGAAAAATGTTGCCTAAAATTTGAAACAAGTTTTGTTAGTGAAAATGCTTTTACTCCATTTTTTGAAAAACACTTTGTTAAAGACATGAAGCACTTAGGAAAACTCAAAAATCCCTGTTAGATACCTTGAACACCCATGTTTGTTTTTGATATATGTCAAAGGGGGAGGAAAGGTCAAAGTTAAGGATTTTGCAAGTATTCAGGGTTTTAGGGGGAGTATGAAAAAAAAAAAATTTTGAAGATAAATTTCTTTTATATACTTCATTGTGTTTTTCCTATACTTCATGATGTTTTTACCTTCTTTTATTAACTGTTATAAGTTTTTACTTAACTTTGAATTGTGTTGCCATAAATCAAAAAGGGGGAGATTGTTGGTGCAGGAAGCACCATATCGAACCTTGTTTTGATATTGGCAAAGGATTCAAAGTTAAGTGTTATTTGTGATCTAATGTTGTTACTTGAGTGTGCAGAAACAAAGTCCTAGCGAAGGGTTGCTAGGCACCTGGCGAAGGGCTGCCAGGAAACCAAGTCCTAGCGAAGGGCTGCTAGGCACCTGGCGAAGGGCTGCCAGGAAACCAAGTCCTAGCGAAGGGCTGCTAGGCACCTGGCGAAGGGCTGCCAAGAAACCAAGTTCTAGCGAAGGGCTGCTAGGCAACTAGCGAAGGGCTGCTAGTCACCAAGTCCTAGCGAAGGGCTGCTAGGCAACTAGCGAAGGGCTGCTAGTCACCAAGCCCTAGCGAAGGAATGCTAGGCACCGGGCGAAGGGCAGCTCGGCATCCAAGACCTGACAAAGGACCGTCAGGCAAAAGTCCAACTGGAGGAGCCGGTTGACACCAGGTAAATTCTCCCGAGAGGAGTAGGTGAGGACGCGTTCCCCTTGAGGGAACATTAGGCGTTGGTTCGACCTAGGGCTCCATTTTGGAGACCAAAGTCAGAACCAAGATAGCTGAGGCTGTATAAATTAAATTAAATATTTGTTTTATTGTGTTTTGGACTAACCCTGGAAGCAGGACCGAAGGAACGTGTGTCTGCAGCTCAGAATGCCTCAAAGGAAAGAGGCAACTGCTGACCAGGGCGCCCGGAGTGTCCTGGGCGCCCCCAAGGTGAACACAAAACACAAAGAAAGCAAATGAACCTCGACAGTACATTCTGAGGGCGCCCCCGCTGTCCCGGGCGCCCCCATGACAAACCAACTGAAGAGTTAAGCTGCTGCCGCGTCTGCACTGCGCACCCAGGGCGCCCCCGCTGTCCCGGGCGCCCCCAGTCCACTCTTACGCAGGAGACTTCAGCGCTGCGGATAAGAGTTGGCCGAGTCAACCAGGGCGCCCCCGTCAAGACCTTATCCCGAGGTTCAAGGGATAAGTCGTTGACTGCACCTTGTGTGGATCTGCTGCCACGTGGGGGGGCGCCCCCGTCGACCAGGGCGCCCCCAGGCACTATAAAAAGGGCCCTATACCCTCCTCTTCAACACACTGCTTTCATTCAACGCATCCAAACGCTCTGACGACCGCGCTCGGCTCCGGAAACTTCCCGACTCAAGAACGAAGCGCCGTCAACCTCCCACTGCACCGAAACTCGATCTACACCGGGAGTTGGTAAAACAAAGTGTATATTTCTATTTACAGTAATTTTGTAATCTCACTCTGTAACCGTTTTGCGCACTATAGAATTGCCCAAAGTAAACGGTCAACGACCGTGGGCCTTGGAGTAGGAGTCGACCCAGGCTCCGAACCAAGTAAAACCTTGGTGTTTGCGTTGTTTGATTTTATTCCGCCGCGCACTTACTCTTTCTTTTAAATCCGAACATTTTTCGATATTCACCCCCCCCTCTATCGGTCTTTCTCGATCCAACACAAATTCCATGATAGCAAATCCTTTGATGAAAGGTCTACCGCCCAATGTCTTTTATGAGCATACCACTCATATGGGTGTTATTCAGTTTGGTAAAATTTAGATTCAGTGGGAGTTTGTACTATATTTGTTTCCTATATATGTTTGGTTATGTCTCTGAAACTTATGTATTTAGAGACTTTCTGATCAGATATAAAGTTTAATGTTTACTTCATTCCACTTTGTATAACTAAAGTTAAAGTTTTGATCTCACTTTGGATAAGGAGGACCAGTTGAAAATTGACATGAATAGATCACCTTGCATGTAATTTTCATGACACAAATTCATAATTGATCTATGTCATTTGATTGTATTGATATATGTGACCATTGATGGTTTAGTTGTGAAAGATACAACGAAGACTGCATTGATCCTATGTCTATATAATTAATGGACGAGATTGTTATGGAAGCCCTATGGTTATGATGGCAAAAGTTTTTGAGCTCACTAAGGTTAACACATTTATAAGTTTACGCATATGGCCCAGTGGGAGATTGTCAGAATTTTAGGGTCATATTATAATTATAAATGTTGTATGTCATCAATTAAATAAGTCAAAAATATTGTGATCTAAATTTTGGAATTATGTAATTTGACTTAAGGGCTTAATTGTTATGAATAAAACATTGTGGATACATGTGCTAATTCTAATTTGTTGAGGGGCCAAATTAGAAAAAGGCAACCTTTGGATTCTATAAATAGGAGGTTATGGTCCCAGTTTGCAGACGATGCTTTTGTTTTGTTTCCCATCGACAAAACTTTTCGGAAACCTAAGGATTCTGCAGATTGAAGATCATCTCCGAGGATCGATTGCAAACAATGGATTCCGGTACGCTTCCGCAACTTTGGTTAAATTATCATGCTTATTATTTCTTAAGAAGTGGAATAGAGATTAAGATTGTTCATCAAGATCTCTCGACTTAAGATTTATTTTCTACATGAGGAGGAGATAGAATTTTCTGAGATAAAGGCCATAGTCAATAAAAATCACAAAGATTCAAATAAATCAAAATTATTAGAAAAACTTGAAAAGATAAATAAAGATGAAATAGTCAAGGAATCATAAATATTTGAAGTAATGAAAATGATGAAGCTAAACCCGCACTTATTATCTAACCCAGAAATGTTGAAAATTAAATCTAATTAAATATTTTTTCAATTCTCAACAATCCTAAATTTAATTAATTCAATCAAATCTTAATTAATTAATTCATAATTAATTCAAATTCAAATTAATTCTTAATTAATTCAATTAAATCTTAATTAATTCAAATTCAAATGAATTCTTAATTAATTCAATTAAATCTTAATCAATTCAAATTCAAATTAATTCTTAATTAATTCAATTAAATCTTAATTAATTCAATTTCAAAATAATTCTTAATTAATTCAATTAAATCTTAATTAATTCAAATTCAAATTAATTCTTAATTAATTCAATCAAATCTTAATTAATTAATTCAAATTAATTCAATTAAATCTCAATTAAGTCAAATTCAAATAATTAATCAATTTAAATTTAATTAATTTGTAATTAATTCAACTTTAATTAATTCCCTCTTAATTTAACCTCAATTAATTAATTTAACTTCAAATTTGTTTCTATTAACTTAACTGTTAATAACTTAAACTCAAATTAAATAAAATCTTACCCAAACCGCAACAATAGATTTAATAAAATTAAATATATTAAAGTGGGTTGACATATTCGCGGGTTCACATGACATGTATCAAATCGGAAATTTGATACATCTTTAAAACTTAATTAAATATTTTGACCTGTTTGAATCATGCATTAATGCCATGGTCATGCATCTGCTATTTTCTTTAATATATGACATGTCATTCATATTTAAATTTACGCATGATTTAGAACGGTTATAGGAAAAAGGATAATTGAAACTTGAACAACCTAGTATTAGGTAGAGGTGAGATGATAGTACGTTAGGGAAGCCGTTTGGTGGAACTAGCCGAAGCTACCGATCCAAGACATAAACTAGTTAGACCAAAATCTTTCAAGAAGTAACTTGAAGATGAATTTTCTATAAAAGGCTTTGTCAAGGAAAGGGTTGATAATCCAATAAGGCAACGACCAAAGAAGGCCTAGTGTCTTGCCAAAACCTGGAAGCCAATTACTGAAAATCAAATTCACTTTACTATTGTCAGATTTGAATCTAACACAAGTTTCAATTAAATCTTAGATTTAATAATAAATTAAGAATAATGATTCAAGCATCTCATAATGCACCCATAAGGCAACCATGCTTGCTGTATTGAGACATCTAGAATGGGTGAGATGCTAAGGACTAATAAATTGAAAAATAGTTTTCAAAATAGTTTCTCAAAATTGTTAGAATATTTTTCTAAAAATATATTTTCAAAATATTGCTTCAACATAATAATGTTTTTATGGAATTCATGTCTGTCTGATTGATTATATATTATATGTTTTCAAAAAGTATAGCCTTTTAAAAATTGTTTGATCACACAATTAGACACAAGCCTCATAAGACAACACTAAAGTTCCTTAAGGCACTTAGATAGAGTCAAACGTTGTCGAGTACAGGGGGAGTGTTTTCACTCTTTTCATTTTTTTTTATTATTTGAAGAGACTTTTAGAAAATTGTGCTTTAAATTACTATCACTTGTGTTTCCGAAAAAGCGTATACTTTAAAAATTATATTCTTTCCAAATTATGGTTTTGAAATTGATCTTCCTGAAAATTATTGTTCATTTGATTTATGATAAACTCTAAAGACATAGAGGAGGTCTACTTAATGATCTACAAGGACTCATAGGATGTGTCAAATTTAGGGGGAGTCTAAGTCAAAAGAAAATTCTTTGACAAGTTTTTTTAAAAAGTATTTTTGAAATTGTTAAATAATTCTTTTTGATCTGAACCAAACCCTAAAGACTCAGAGGAAGAGTACTTGTATTTAACAAGCTTCCAAGGACTGTGTCAAGTTTAGGGGGAGGTCAAACTAAAAGGAATTATTGAACATTTCAAACATGTTTTCATACACTTTAATTTCAAAATCCTTTTGAAAACATAAGTAATTTTTTTAAAATACTATCATTTTTTTCTTATCTACACCGTCACTTTCTAAAATTTCATTTAGCTTATCAGATTTTTTAAAATAGTACTTACTTGAATTTGGAGACTTTCCAGGACACTTAGGAAAATGCCCTTATAGTTAACAAGGTTTCCTAGGATTGTGTCAGACTAGAAAAGATACCAAGTCAAGTAAAATATTATATTTTAAAAAAATAATTTTCTAAGTACTTATACTCTTCAAAAATTTTTCAAAAATTACTTAATCTTTCAAAATTCATAATATTTTTCAAAGTACTTAATCTTTCAAAATTCATAATATTTTTGAAAGTACTTATGTTTTTCAAAAATGCTTGATATCTTTTAAAAATACTTGCATTTTTCAAAGTACTTGTACTTTTCAAAGCTCATAGTATTCTTTCAAAAGTTATGCATTTTCCAAAAGTACTGTATTTTGTCAAAAAGTGCAATATATCTTTCAAAATACAAAGCTTTTATAATATTTCTCAAAATACACTAGTGAAAATCTTTCTATGAGTAAATTTTTTTTAAATGAAAGTTGTTCTAAAGCAATATTCTTTTAAAGTGAGAAGTTTTTTTGGTTACAAAATACTTTTCAAAGTGAAATTCTTTTTGGGGTGCAATTTAAGTACTTAGTTTTATGCTATGCTTTCAAAAATTACACTAAGTACTTTAAAAAAGAACCAAATGTTTTCATCATTGTTGATGCATGTATTTTTGATTTTTTTTGATGTATGACAAAGGGGTAGAGATGCGCCTTAAGTTAGAAATAATTTTTTTTTCTCTTACTAAAGGATTAAAAAATCAAAATGTTTTTCAAAAAGGGGGGAGAGTGAAAGTTAGAATTTTTTTTTCTATTTTTCCCCAGAGGATCAAAAATGGATTTTCAAAACTTAGATCATTTTTTTCATGTGATCCCAAGGAGTATAATTTAGTCTCTTCAACCAATCTAACTTAAGATATTGTCAAACATCAAAAACGGGGAGATTGTTGGTGCAAGTTGCATCAGTGATGTCCTTCTCTAAGTGTTTTAATGTTTGATAATATACTTAAGTCAGTGATACATTAAACAAGGAAAGGGGAGTCAAGAGAGGAGTAACCAAAGTGAAAGAAAGTCCTAGTAAACCTAGGCAATAAGTCCTGGTTCGAAGAATTGGGCACTAAGTCCTGATCATGGATTGGACACTAAGTCTTGGCAAAGGGCTGGGCACCAAAGACCTGACCGGAAGTTGGGCACGAAGTCCGGGTCGAGGACTGGGCAAGAAGATCTGGCCGAGGGTTGGGCACCGAAGACCTGGTTCGAGGAATTGGGCGCGAAGACCTGGCCGAGGGTTGGGCACCGAAGTCCTGGACTTAGGGTTTGGGCACGAAGTCTTGGTCCGAGGGATTGAGCAACTTAGCTGAGCAATGACTAAGGACAGAAGCAGAGACGGGTCGAGGTTCGGACGCCTCGAGATCCGAGAGTATCGGAGGCTAAGCAAAAGTCCACCTGAAGGAATGGGTGGCAACCATCTCCTGAATGGAGTAGGTGAAAGGCGCGTTCTCGGGGGTGGGAACTTGCATCGGTTCGACCTAGGGTTTCGTGGAAATCCGAAGTTAGAACCAAGTCCTTAAGGTTAAAATTGTGTGTATATTTGCTTTGTATCTTGCAGGTACCAAGAATGGAAGACAAAGCAGGCAAACAACGCGGCTGGAAGCTTAAGTCCAGGCACCCCCATGCATCCAGGCGCCCCCATCAATAGGGGCGCCTGGGTAAAAGAACAAAAAAGCAGATTTGGTGAAGAAAGCAGAACAGGCTTCCATTCAGGCGCCCGGGATGATACAGGCACCCGGGTTCTTGTAGGCGCCCAGGTCAAAGGTTTTATCAGCTGCGACGAGTTCGGCGCAGGGATAAGGTTTGACCAAGCCTTATAGGGCACCCCCATCAACACAGGCGCCCGAATGAAGCCTATAAAAGGGGCCTCAACCCCTCAGCTTGAAACACAACTTCCAAACACGATTCCAAGCTTTCCAAGCAACGACAATGCGCTAACGACGAGGCTCTACGACCGGGAGGCTCCAGGAGGAAGTGTGTGGCACTTCGGAGGTCCAGATCGGCCGAGTCGTCGACCATTTCATTTTTGTTTGCTTTAATTATTCCGCACTTAATTTTCTATATTTATGATTGTAATTATTGCACTGTAAGACGAGTTTCTCCGCCTCCAGAAAGTCTGGAAAGGAGACCAATAGTGGACTGGCATTCCCGTGCATAGGCCTTAGATGTACTGACCCTGGGGGGTCGGGAACCAAGTAAAAAATCCCACGTGCAATCTGTGTTTTGTTTTGTTCTTTATTTTACTGTTTATATTCCGCTGCTACTAACACTCTGTTTAAGAACGAACTGACTAGTTTTACTACGAAGATTCCGCGACAAGTTTACGGTCGATATTCACCCCTCCCTATCGACGGCACCGGTCCTACATATAACACATGTGGTATGAATCACATGCTACGATGTTTTTCTCTTTTAACAAAAAGAGTGCATATTTTCTCAAAATTAACATCGTACAGATTTGATCTAGACATACCTAATGTCTAATCCTAAATTCAACTTATGAATTCCTATCTGGCTTAAGCAGATTCAATAATTGGTGTGTTCATTTACTCCGATCATTACATAAATGATCTCATCTTGATACAAAAATCAAGGCGACCCCAACTTATGAGTATGTCTCTATACACAGCTACATAAGCTGCCCCATAAGTAATGGTCTTACCTCTATTTATACTCAACAAATAGAGATGATTGTCCATGTGAGCGGACCAATCTCAACCTGCCAACATGCTTATCGAGACTTTATCCAAAAATGTAACACCAATATATATATATATATATATATACTGAATAAATCATGGCATTTTCATATATTTGATTGGTTTTACAATGTGTTACATTTTACGAAGTCCCAAAGACTTCACAAAACCAAGAAATGACTCTTTAGTAAATAGCTTAGTAAAAGGATTTGCAAGCATAGCACGGGTAGGAATATACTCAACGACTACCCTTTTTTGTCCACAATATCCCTTACATAATTATACTTAATTTCTATATGCTTGCCTTTACTGTGATATTTGGGATCCTTGGAAAAAGCTATCGCAGCTTTATTGTCACAATACAATGTTGGATCGAGAAGAACAATAGAGGGGGGTGAATATCGTAAAACGTTTTCGGATTCGTAAAGAGAATAAGCAGCGGAAAATAAAGAAACACACACGCGAACTCAAGCGATTTTACTTGGTTCGGAGTCGCGGTCGGCTCCTACTCCAAGGCCCACGGTGGTTGACCGTTTACTGCGGGCAATTCTATATGTGCATAAATGTTTACAGAGAAATTTTATAGTTGTAGTACAGTAAACAGAAAATCAAGCTCTTTCGTTACCGACACCCGGTGTGGATTGTACTTCGGAGCAGAGGCTCGGCGTCGGCGCTTCAATCTCGAGATGGGAGGTTTTTGGAGCAGAGCACTTGAGTAGAAGAGCATATTGGCGTTGGAAAGTTGTGTTTCGAAGCCTTGGGGGTCGAGCCCCTTATATAGTGCACTTGGGGGCGCCCGGGACGTTAGGGCACCCTCCACGTGTCACACGATCTGCCCAACTCTCAGTCAGCCTTTATCCCTCCAGGATCGGGCTCGAGGTTTGACGGGGGCGCCCGGGAAGCAGGGGGCGCCCGGGTTGACTCAATCTGCTGGCTTCTCGGCTGGATAAACTCTATCCGCTTCGTTGGCTTGAGCCCAGGGCGCCCGAAGCATCCGGGGTGCCCGGGAGCACGGGGCGCCTGGCCCAGTGAGCTTCCGAATCCTTTTCTTGCTCACTCTTGTTTGGCTTTGACTTAGGGCGCCCGGGACCTCCCGGGCGCCCAACCCAGCTGCTGCCCCTCTCCTTTGGGGTGTTTTGAGCTGCAGAAACTCGTTCCTTCAGTCCTGCATCCAGAGTTAGCGCCAAACAAAACAAAGCAAGCATGTTAGTGCATTTTACAGCCGTAGCTATCTTGGTTCTGACTTTGGGTCTCCAAAATGGAACCCTAGGTTGAGCCGACGCCTATGTTCCCTCGACGGGGTACGCGTCCTCACCTCTCCTCTCAGGAGAATTTAACTTTTGCCAACCGGCTCCTCCGGTTGGACTTTTACCCAGCTTTACTCATCAGGTCTTCGTGCCCAATCCGCGACCAGGTCTTAGTGCCCACCTTCCGAGCAGGTCTTCGGTGCCCAGCCCCCGGCCAGGTCTTAGTGCCCAATTCCTCAAACCAGGTCTTCGGTGTCCAGCCCTCGGCCAGGTCTTAGTGCCTGATTCCTCGAACCAGGTCTTCGATGCCCAGCCCTCGGCCAGGTCTTAGTGCCCAGTCCACGACCAGGACTTATTGCCCAACCTTATGTCAGGACTTAGTTGCCCAGCCCACGGCTAGGACTTATTGCCTAGATTATCTAGGACTTTCCTGCACACTTGAGTATCTTTATTAGATCACAAATGATACTTAACTTTGAACCCTTTGTCAATATCAAAACAAGGTTTGATATGATGCTTCCTGTACCAACATACAATATAACGGGACTCCCACTATCCTCAGCAATCTTCAAATGCTTCAGGAACCTTCTTAGCCAGACAGCTTCTTGTACAGTCCCTGCACAAGCCACATATTCGGCTTCCATTGTCGACAGTGCTACATAAACCTGTTTCTTGCTGTTCCATGAGATGGCGCCACCATTCAACAAAAAAGCATAACCCGATGTGGATTTTCTGTCATCAAGGTCTCCTGCCCAATCTGCATCTGTATAGCCCTTCAGGCTCAACTTTGATCCTTGGAAGCAGAAACAATAATCTGTCATCCCTTTGAGATATCTGAATATTCTCTTCATCGCCTTTTAGTGTCTCGATCCTGGGTTTGACTGGAAACGGCTAACCAAGCCAACAACATAACTGATATTAGGACGTGTACACAACATAGTGTACATTAAGCTACCAATGACACTGGCATATGGTTTTTTCTTCATATCGGCTATTTCATTAGGAGTCTTGGGATACATACTTTTGCTCAAAATAGTGCCTCTCGCTATAGGAGTTTGTTCAATGTTGCAGTTTGACATATTGAAGTGTTGTAATATCTTAGTAATATAAGCCTCTTGAGACAAACCCAAAAGTCTTTTTGTTCGATCTCTAATAATCTTTACCCCTAAGATGTACTCGGCTTCTCCCATATCTATTATGTTAAATTGTGATGAAAGCCACGATTTGATTTCTATCACAAACTGCATGTCATTTCCAGCTATTAGCATATCATCAACATATAACGATAATATGACAATCTTTCCTTTATCCTCCTTGAGGTATACACAATGATCCTCATTGATCATTTTGAAATCATAAGATAAAATGACTTCATTGAATCTTATGTTCCATTGTCTCGATGCTTGCTTTAGCCCATATATAGACTTTTTAAGTCTACATACTTTATCCGCTTGGCCATCAGCAATATAACCTTCTGACTGTGCCATATAGATTTCCTCGTCAAGATTACCATTAAGGAAAGTCATTTTTACATCCATCTGATATAATTCTAAGTCATAATGTGCTACTATAGCTAAAATGACACGTATTGACACAAACTTCACAACAGGGGAAAATGTCTCTTCAAAATCAATACCCTCATTTGGGTATATCCTTTTGCAACTAGACGAGATTTGTATCTATTAATCGATCCATCTGCCTTCCTCTTGATTTTGAGAATCCACTTATTCCCAATAGCCCTTCGACCCGAAGGAAGATCGACTAAATCCCAAACCTGATTATTTCTCATAGAGTCCATTTCTTCATCCATTGCAATTCTGAATTTTTTCTCTAACTGAGCATCTCAATGCTTCCTCAACCGTTCGAGGTTCATCATCGTCAATAGGGAGAATCATTAATGCCTCTTTCTCAATGTCGAACCTTCTTTTAGGAATAATCCTGCGATTACTCCTCCGCAGGTCTGACTGTTGAGAAATTGAAACTGATTCATTCATTGGAAAATCACTTCCACTGGGTAGACTAGATTCAGGTTTCTCCTGTGATTCCTGATTCGTTGATAAAGGAACATTATCCTCCTCCTCTATAGCAAATAGAGAAATCGATTTATCAACTTCACCTCTTGTTGGGAACTCAGTTTTGAGAAAAATCACATCTCTTGACTCTATTTCAGAGATGGTTCCATCTTGTTGCTCACTAATAAAAACATAACCCTTAGAAGTATCAGAATATCATACAAAGATACACTTTTTACCCCTTGGTCCTAGTTTTCCATATTTGTGAGTCTTATCATGAACGTAGGCAGCTGACCCCCAAGGTCTCAGATTACTCAAATCTGGTTTTCTGCCTGTCCAACGTTCATATAGTGTAGATGGAATAGACTTAGAAGGCACTCGGTTAAGTATATAGGTAGCAACTAATAATGCATCTCCCCAATAGGAAATAGGTAAATTAGCTTGAGCCATCATAGACCTAACCATATCTAGAAGAGTTCTATTTATTCTTTCAGCAACCCCATTTTGCTGTGGAGTTCCAGGGATTGTTAGTTGTCTAATAATCCCTTTCTCGTTACATATTGTCTTAAACTGATCAGACAAATATTCACCTCCATGGTCAGTGCATAAGGTTTTAACCTTACGATCCAATTGATTCTCAACTTCGTTCAGATAACGTTTGAAGCAATCTAATACATCATATTTATGAGAAATCAAATACACATGACCGAACTGTGTGAAGTCATCAATAAATGTAACGAAATAGGAACCTCCATGTCTAGCCTTCACATTCATTGGACCATATACATCCGAATGAATTAATTGCAATGGTGAATCAGCTTTAATAGCCTTACCAAATGGTTTCCTTGTTGCTTTTCCAGCAAGACAATGCTCACATATGGACAGGTTAATCTTAGCATGAGTGCCCAATAGACCCTCCTTAGCTAATCGATTCATCCGTTCTTGTCCGATATGTCCTAGTCTAGCATGCCAAACTTCCTCATTAATATTAGCATCACTAGTAAAAGCAATGTTTGAAAAATAACTATTAATTTCATAATTAATATCTTGTTCTACATCAAGAACCATGAAACCATTTATTACATAACCACATCTAATTAACACGGAGTTAATACGAAGTTCCACGCAACGACTGAAAAAATTTATACAATATCCTAAATCAAGAAGACTAGTTACAGAAACTAGATTCCGTCGAATCTCAGGAGCATATAGGACATCATGTAGAAACAAGGTACGCCCACCACGAAGGTTGAGTTTGCAAGTGCCAATTCCTTTGACTTCAATTCTTGCATTGTTTCCCACATATATCCACTTGTTGCCAGCTGGTACTCGACGGTACTCCACGTATGTAGCTCGATCACGAGCTACATGGTTCGTTGCTCCTGAATCTATAATCCACAAAGGATAAGAATCAGTCAACAACACTGAACTAGCAACATAATGCTCGTGAATAGAAAATAAATATGGATCTACCTTTTTCAGCTCAGTACATTCCCGAGCAAAGTGGCCTTTCTTGCCATAGTTATAGCAAGTCAACTTGCTCTTAGGTTTCTGTCTATACTTTTTTCCTTTAACATTCTTCTTGATTGGGCCCTGCCCAGCATCAGCAGCTTCTTTACCTTTTCTCTTTCCTTTTCATTTCTTGAACCACCTTTTCATTTTCTTGGATCTAGAAACTTCAGCTACAAAAGCCTGTCCAGAAATCCTTGTGGATTCAAGTCTCTCCGCCTCCAGTTCAACATGGCATGAGACATCAATGAAAGTCTTTATACTTTCACTATGTGTAAGGTTCTGTTTCATTGATTCCCAAGAATCAGGAAGGGAACGAATAACTGCTTGAACCTGTTGTTCATCAGTCAACTCATGACCAGCAGTTTTCAGCTCTCGAATCATATTCCCCATTTCCCTCAAATGTTGGGTCATTGAGACATTCGGGTGTTTCTTATAGCTGTCAAACTTGATTGTCAACTGACAAAACTTGCTTAAACTAACTCCACTATATTTATCTCTCAAGGCAACCCAGACAGCATGAGCCGATGGTAATGGCTCATACTCATATACCAGGGCATCTACCATTGAACTAATCAAAATACCCTTGGCAGTAGAGTCCTTTTTCTTCCATGCATTATAGGCATCAAGATCAGGTCTATGCTGGGCTGTAGAACCATTTGCAAGTTCTACCATAAATTAATTTACAGTTTCTAGAACTTCTTGTTCCTCAAGTACATACTGTATCTTAAGGTGCCATATTTTGTAGTTGTCCCCATTTAATTTTTCTCCTTTGTTGAGTTTAGCTATTATATTCTTCGTTGCCATAATCTAACATAAATAAACGTATTATTTAGTTATTCAGTGTAACTCATATGCATGTAATTAATAACTTAACTCATTGTAAATTAGAGTTGGTTTACAAAATCAAGTGGTAACTACGTTCCCACTCATCCTCCGTATATCCAATCTAATAAACATTTATTAGTTATTTTACATACATCCCATCATATGAACTAATCATAAATGAACTTATCATTCAAATGAAATGAACTAATCATTACCAAGTTTGTTAACACATAACATAACTTTTCGAAAAAAACTGTTCGTACAAAACGACAGTAACTACCACATGACAAAAAAAACTAAACGAGCAAATACTGTTTGTACATAACAACAGTAACAAAGACACACTCTAATAAACTAGATAAGCTAGCACTACTCCCACTAGGACAAAGACTAGCGCGGTAGTAAATACTATCCCTGTAATCCCAGACTTGATGAGAGGTAAGTTAACTTCAGGATCCTCCACAGATTCTATAGGATCCTCCTCGATTTCTTCAATTGGATCCATCTCGAATTCTTCCGGATCCTCCTCGAATTCTTCAATTGGATCCATTTCTGGTTCTTCTTCGAATTCTTCAATTGGATCCATCTCGAATTCTTCAAGATTCTCCTCGAATCCTACAATTAGATCCATTTCTGGATCCTCTTCTAGTTCGTCCTCAGAGTCTTCCAGATCTTCTTCCGAAAAATTTTGGCGAAGTAGTTCTCTACACAGCTCGGTATATGAGATACGCCCTTCAAAGCATCCCCAGATACATCTTGCAGCTATTCCACCATGCCTCGGCAATGAACGAATCAATGCCCCGATCCGGTAGTTATCTAGGACTGGAAACTCTTCCTGCTCGAGTTTCCAAAATAGTCGATCAAGCCTTCCCATATGCCCTTGGATTTCAAGACTTGGGCGGTAGTCAATCTCCTCTATCTGTTCCCTTAGCTCATTCCATCGCACATCACGACGAGTCATTGTGGTAATAAATCTCGGCATCTGGAATTGAAATGCACAATATCAATACAAAACCGACAAACCAGTAACAAAACTGGTTCAATTCAATTCACATTTATGCATAAACCCACAGAGTCATAAACAGATAAGAAAAATAAATTTTCTTAATTTGGGAGCTCTATGACTAACACATTGGGCTGATCGATTAGGAAATCGAATCCTTAGTCTGGGCCCATTATCCTCATTAGAACTGATCTAATCGGACAGGGATGACTTATCTTAGTCGTTAGCTCATTTAATTCAAAGTCAATATCTATTGATCGAACCAATCAAATCGGCTCTGATTTGTATCAGACTAATCTGGTTAAACCAACTAAGGATTTAAACCGGATTAGGTCTGATTGGACCAATTAGATCTGGTCAAATCAACTAATGGTTTAGACTAGACCCAAGCCTATTAGTTCAATCTAATCTAATTCAAATCCAAGTCTAAGTCCAAGCCCAATTCATTTAATTATTGAAAGCATAAACCAGTAGTGGACGGCGAAAATATATATATATATATATATATATTTTCAGATGCATTAAAATAAATCACATGAATTGTTTTTTTTTTAATTCATCTGAACGAAACTATAGGTTTCGTTTTCCATCCATCGACATCCATTGTTGCCGCCGACATGCACCCATACGACCTCCATTGCGATGTAGATGTCGGCCAAGGGAGAGGACCAACACCAGAATCGGTCCCAACGATAGTCAACTCCGTCGCAATTTGTTCACCACGACGAACGCGGTTAATCGCTAGCGTGCAACACGGCCGAGTGGGATCGTCGGTTCACGATGCTAACAATCAGTTTACCGACTCAGAAAAAAGTTCGCCGACACAAAGTCGCAATTTTCAGGCGAAGTAATTTCATGCTACTTAGAACCATATGGCTCTGATACCATTATTGATCTAAAGCATGAAATCGTGAACGAATCTACGAAATTATAAAACGGTAAACACTTACAGTGGTTCTTGCTCGTCCTTTGTTGTTCTTCGCGCTTGTCGTCGGAAGAATGATCACGGGTCGGAAAGTCCTTCGGCCTCCACAAATCAAATCCCACCGAGATGGATGTTCTTCGCTCTTTCTTGCCTTGTTTCTCTTGGATGCACCCCCTTCCCTTTTATAGTAGAAGGGCTAAGGAAGGGGAGGGGAGAGAAGTGGAGAAGTGGGGAAAGTGGGCACCCCACGTCACCCACTTCTCCAACTTCTTACACCACTATGACGAGGTACCACCTGTGTATCTTCTGTGACACGCGGTGCAGTGACTTGTGGTATGTCCTCCTGTACTGTTGGTACTAAGGTCGGAACGTCCCCTCTTAACTTCTCAAGAATAAGTCTACTCATGGGCTTATGGTTCGTCACATAGTCTTTTTCTATGAATCGGGCATTCGTGCTAACGATTACCCTCTGATCCTTAGGACTATAGAACAAACCACCTTTCGTCCCTCTAGGATAGCCTACGAACAAGTGCACTTCTGTACGAGATTCTAACTTATCATTATCTCCCTTCAGCACATGTGTTGGACTACCCCAAATCCGAATATGTCTTAGACTAGGCTTTCACCCAGTCCACAATTCTGTGGGAGTAGAGGGGACTGACTTAGATGGTACTAAGTTCAGTATGTACATTGTCGTTTCCAGAGCATATCCCCATAACGAATCTGGCAACTTAGAGTAACTCATCATTGATCTAACCATCCCCATAAGAGTCATATTCCTTCGCTCTGCTACACCGTTCTGTTGGGGCATACCGGGTGCAGACAATTGAGATTGAATCCCAGCTTCTGATAAGTAAGTCCTAAATTCTCCCAAGAGGTACTCGCCACCACGATCTGATCGTAGTATCTTGATACTTTTACCTTGATATTTCTCCACATCAGCCTTGAATTCTTTGAACTTATCAAAGCATTCAGACTTGCGGCGCATCAAGTAAATGTACCCATACCTTAAATAATCATCCATAAAGGAGATGAAGTATTCAAAGCCACCTCTAGCCTGGATAGACATAGGACCACACAAATCAGAATGAACCAACTCTAACACATCTTTGGCCCATACCCCTTAGCCTTGAAAGGCCTCTTGGTCATCTTATCTTCCAAGCAAGATTCACAGGTTGGGAAGTCTTCCACCACCAATGAACCCAAGGGCCCATCAGCTATCAACCTTTGAATCCTACTAAGGTTAATATGACCAAGTCTTAGATGCCAAAGATATGTTTGGTTCATCTTCGAAGGTTCCTTTCTCTTATTTTGGTTAGATGATGAGCTATTAACTTTTATTTGCATCGTGGGAGATTTTGGTTCTAAAGTGTACAAATTGCCAACCAATTTACCTAAACAGATAATCTCTCTATTCCTTTTTATAACAACATGGTCAGTAAAAGAAATAGAATACCCATCCTTTATTATTTTAGAAACAGAAACAAGTTTCTTTCTAACAGAAGGTACATAAAGGAAATTTCTTAAAACTAAAATTTTATT
Organism: Boesenbergia rotunda; assembly: GCA_024364735.1. Classification (NCBI taxonomy): domain Eukaryota; kingdom Viridiplantae; phylum Streptophyta; class Magnoliopsida; order Zingiberales; family Zingiberaceae; genus Boesenbergia; species Boesenbergia rotunda. Next base: position 78,845 of record JAGFNQ010007346.1, on the reverse strand, counting down.
TCTCTCAAAAGACAAATAAACGTCTCACACTGCAATAGCCACCACCTCCGTAGCATTGCCCATGTAGACGGTAATCTCTCCATCAGATAGTTGTCGGGTTTCCTGGGACCCCTACAAAGAATTACAGACATAATCAGTGGCTCTTGTATCTACACACCAGGTATCGGTAGATAACACTGCTAAACATGTTTCAACGACTAAAGAAAAAGAAATACCTGAATTATTCTTCTGATGGCAGGGGCAGTTCGCCTTCTAATGTCCAGTCTGCTTGCATGTGAAGCACTTGCCTTTCGGCTTCTTCACGCCATCCTGAGGTCCCTGCAATCCAGCCTCTTTCTTTGTTCCAGCTTGTTTCTTCTTCTTCTTGCCTTTCGGTTTAGAAGTAGAAACCTTCTGAGCAACCAAAGCATGTGCACTCTGAGGAGAAAACCCTTCTGTCGCCTGGAGTTCTATCAGAAGTTTCGCCTATGAATATGTACGTTTGTACATATTGTAGCTTAGGCGAAACTTCTCAAAACTCTTTCATAGAGATTGGAGAATGATATCGACCTGGGTTTCCCCATCGATTTCTGCTCCAATGATTTCTATCTCATTTAACTGAGCCATCATTTTGAGAACATGTTCCCTCACGGGCATACCCTCAATCATGGTGGTCGTCATCAAGCTCCTCATGGCCTCTTGCCTAGAGGCCCGATTATGATGTCCAAAGAGTTCTTTGAGATTGGACGTTATATCACTAGTAGTGGAAGAAGCCTGATGTTGATGACACTGCGCCATCTCGTATTCTTTTATTCACTGCCTTAAACATTCCTTCTCCTCTTCATCATAATTCACGCTAGGCATTTCATCATAGAACTCAAAAAGCTCACAATTGGATTCCTCAGCAGTCAAGACAAAGTCCAGGTTGAGTTCCCAATCATTATTGTTAGGGGCATTAAGTTGGTTTTCTCTTATAATCAAATCAAGTGGGTCGAAATCCATTTTAAAAAATCCTGAGAATCACAATGATCACAAACTTTATATTTCAAAAAATATTAATTTCTCAAAATAATAAATTTTAAAATCAACCAACACCTTAAAACACCGAGAATTTCATATGCCACGATAGTGTGGATGTATACGAATTCTACATTTGAAAGAGGAGGTTTTACCCATTAATTTTATTATCATGTCAAGCTAACTTTTTGACAAATAAAATTAATAGTTGGTCCTCTTCAGCCCTACAAATAATAGCAGTGACTCCGATGGGGAGGATACTATTATTTGCATCTAAGTGTTTACCATTACACGATACTAAGAAAATAATCTCGGATTATGTATCGTCCGATGGAAAAAATCACACGCTCCTAAATAATTTTCTATAATCATGTCTGACCCAGTGATCCGCAGAACATGCCCATCTGATGGGGAGGAAGACACTCAGAGCCGACGCGTAAGCTTGTTCGCATCACTTGTCAAATTAGTAATGGAGGTCATGGGACCCTTAGGGTCCCTCTCCCACTTAGTTATTTATAATTGAGGAATTTTCATGCACGCACGACAAACACATAAACTAAAAGCAATAAACAAGAAAAATTCTAAATTTTTCCAACTATCATGGCTTTGGTCTTCAATGTGCCTCCAGTGGTGTCGCCACCTCGTCCGCTCCTCCCTACACCATGCGTAAGCCACCATTGAAGAGATCTCCGAGCCGAGATGAAATGCTATTTATTTACATCCATCGATCCTATACTCCACAAAGGAGTGTACATCAACTCTAGATCGAAAGTAAATAAAAAGCACGGCTAAACATGTGTCGTATTTAATTACAAAAATCAAATACAAATTTAGCCTCATCAACCCCGAGGATTCAAATATTACAACCATGCATAACCAATCACATACACACATTATATAAGCCATAGTTGGAATCTCGTGCCTGCAACCAAAGAGTTAGCCTATGCACATCTACCATTATCCGGCAAAAATAAAATACATGATAAAGTGCAAAATGTTACCGAATCCAAAACACACAAAACTGGAAATCTCAGCTCTGATACCAATTGATGGTTGCGAGTTTCCTAAGTGAATACCAGGTTGTGCATGGGAAACCTCTCCATGTCCACGGATTAAAATTTTTAATCCGAATGGAGACCTATCTCCCAAACGACCGTCTCATCGTCGTGCTAACCGATTCGAGCGATATCTTGAACAACCAAGTTGTTCTAGCGATCAATCTCAATCAACCGATTAGCCGTAGAATAGACGACGAGTGGATCACCAGTTTTTGTATTTATCATCGGGGTCCAAGATAATTAATCATCATAATTAATTAAAAAATAATTAATAACAATAACAATTAATTAACCACATGAAATGATAGAAAACAAGGAGCCAAAGAGAAGGTTATACCTTTCCTTTTACCACACGATCTTCTATTGTATGACCATCCCCTCTTGAACGTAGTGTGGGTGATGATCTACCAAGAACCGTAGTCACCAAGGCCTTCCAATATCACCTTCTTCTTGTGCCAACCAAACCCTAGCCACTAGGGTTGCCGTCGACCACCTTCTTCCACTCCACCTTGCGCCGCCGGCCACACCAAGCCTCCAAAGCGCGCTGACCATAAGGAAGCACCAAAGAGGAAGCAAAGGAAGAAGATGAAGAAGAAAAGAGCTCTCCTTCACCAACCCTACCCAGCCAAAGATCCTCTCCTCTTCTTGCTTGCGGCGCCCCCGACCACCAAGAAGTTTCCTTCTTCTCCAACTCCGGCCACCCTCAATTCCCCTTCTTCTTGCCACACCACAAAAGGAAGAGAAGGCTCCTCCTTGTCCTTGTGATCGCCGGGCACCAAAGGGTGTAGAAGATGGGAGGAAAGGAGAAGAAAGGAGGGGAGCTCCTCTCTTGCCACCGGGTGCCCTAGGAGAGAGAAGGGAGAGAGAGAGGGAGAGGAGAGGCTTAGGGTTGGATGATTAACTGGATGCCTTGGTTCATGACTCCATGGAGTATTTATAGGGCTACAATAGGGACCATGAGGAGGAGTTGGGTCTTGGCCACCTAATGGATCAAGACCCGATCCATTAATGAAGATCCATTCCACTAAAGGGTCTTCACTGAACTACCTCACCAACCCCCATATTTAAATATGGGCTCCACCTATTATGAGTATAAATATCTCTCCGTGTTTAAGATATCGAATGCTTGTTAATTAATTTAAATTACTGACAATTTTAATTAATCAACATCTAACTCCTTGATTAGTACCACTCATCCTTATCATCATATTGGACCAAGTCCACCTGCAGGATTTAACATGATGAACCTTATGAGTTCATCAAGGGGGCATCATCATCCCGACTCATTGGGACACGATTTCCATCTATAATCAATGACACACCATGTAAATAATATTATTTCCAACTTACCGGGCCTATCGATTTAACAGACTAAATCTCGCCTATTGGTAAATCAAAGAAATAACTATTAAGTACATGTGCCCGTTATTATATCGGGATTAAGAGCATGTACTCCATAATATCTGAGGATTGATTCAACTATATAGTCAGTAAAAATTGAATCACCTCTATATCGGTCCTGCTCAATGCACTCAAAGTACACTAGTATAATTCTACGGTCAAGATAAACCAACACCAAATTACATTACAACCATCCGATGGTTTGTCCAAATCCATCTCGGTTGTGAGTCTCTACTTATACTCTACAAGGAACTGATAACATGATCTTCTGTACGACACCACATACCATGTTATCTACAGTATAAAGTATTTAGACAATATGCACATACTAATATAAACATGTAAACAGTGATATTGTGATTCTCTTTCAAAATGTAGATGTCTTAAAAGAAAGGCTTTTAGTATACATCCCAACAACCTCAACTCACCAGGAAAGGTTGTCGGCGGTGGAACTCAGCGGAGGAGGAGAAATCGTGGCTGCAGCTGGTGACGCACCTCCCACCAACGCTTAGATCTTCTACCTCCTTTAGGGTACTCTACAACCGGAGGGGAAGCCAGGTAGAAAAAGGAAAGACAGGAGGGGATCACCTTCCTTGAGTCTCTGACCGACGCTGTGGTGCGAGGCGCATTGGGTTTCGCTTGTCTACAACTAGGCCAACGAAGAGTAGCAATGGTCAGGTGGGTTCTTCTTGGCTGCGGGTGAAGAAGAGATGAAGAGGAGAAGAGGGGGTGGCGTCGACTTGGCTGCGATTAGGGTAGACGAGGAGAGAAAGGGGATCGGTGTTAGTAGGAGCCCTAGAGCCAATTATGTGATGATTGACTAGGGACATTTTATACCATATTCTATTACTAATAAAGGCATGTTTGGTTATTATACTTACTTTGTATTCTGTGTCGAATAACTAAGTATAATAATGTCCTTGTGTAGTAGGTTCTTATCTACATTATATCGATTGGTTGAATTGATAGTGAGATAATGTAGAGAACACTTTACTAAATTATTCCTAGTCAAGCATTAATATTCAGGGACAATATTAATGCATGGAGACTAGCATGTAGGTCAACTGATGACTTGAGCTCACAAGTCATGGATATGTGATATCAAGTTGACACATGGGTATACATTGGAGAATGTGTACTGAATGACCCGCCATGAGAAAGTTTCATAGATTGTCATATGAGTGTCATAGACTTTCTCATGTGACTATTGGTATGAATAGTCCTTAGACCTGAAGTCACTACGGTTCCATACATAAGGAGTTATGTACTTTGGTATCGTCAAACGTCACCCGTAACAGGGTGGACTATAAAGGCGATCACTGGGTATGTAATGAATTATGCGGAGGGATGTGAGTGATGTAGATGGGATCTATCCCTCCCATATGACGGGAGTGATATCTGTGGGCCCCTTGATCGAGTAGGACTACTGAAATGCATGACCATGCTCAAATGAGTCAGTATGAGATATTAAGCTCATTTGTTTGAGTGAGTCTACTCGGGGATCAAGAAACACAAGATTGATTGAGGATGACACAGTCTATGCCTCATTGGTCAATCTAGATATCAAGGATAGAAGGACAAGGTCATACACTATGATAGTCATGAAGGTTTAGTCGGATCTCGACTTTTCTTGTTACTTGGGTAGCAATGATGCATTGCTAGATGCCGCTCATTGCTTATGTGTCTAAAGTGTTTAGGCGCATTACCAACATCACGAGAACCTATTGGGTCACACACAAAGGACACAATGCTTCGGGAAATTTGTTCGGCAGATCTGAGCCCGAGTTGGGAACTCGGGAGACCTGAGCCCGAGTTAGGAACTCGGGAGGTCAGTTCGGGGGGGGGGGGGGGGGTCTCGAGTTGGGAACTCGATGTTGGATCGAGAGAACCGATAGAGGGGGGGTGAATATCGGAAAGCGTTCGGATTTAAGATAGAGAATTTGCACAGTGGAAGATAAAAAACAAAACACGCAAACACAGTGATTTTTACTTGGTTCGGAGCCTAGGTCGACTCCTACTCCAAGGCCCACGGTCGTTGACCGTTTTCTGCGGGCAATTCTATAAGTTCGCAAATCAGTTTATAGTATTGAGTTACAAATATAGCATAGTAAACTTAACAAATGAAAAGCTCTTCTTTTACCGACGTCCGATGTAGGTTGTCTTTTTCGGAGCAGCGGGACGTTGTCGGCTCGAGTTGGGAGGTTTCCGGAGCGAGGTGTGAGAGCAGAAGAGCGTAAAAGCGTTGAATCGAAGTTGTTGTCGAAAGCCTGGGCGTTGGGTGCTATTTATAGCACCTCGGGGTGCCCTGGACGTCGGGGCGCCCCCCCACGTGTCACGCGATCCGAGCTTCGCTCGGTCAACCTCTATCCCACTCGAATAGGGATGAGGTTTGACACTGGGGGTGCCCTAGACGCTGGGGGCACCCTGCTTGACTCCTTCAGTGCGGGCTTCTCTGCTGGATAAGGGTAATCGGCTTCGCTGGTGTAGGCGCGAGGCGCCCTAGGCACTGAGGGCGCCCTGGGCGTTCGGGGCGCCCCGGCCAGTGGTCAGCCGAAGCCTTTGTTGCTTCGCTTGTTTTGTATTGCCCCTGGGGGCGCTCGGGACACTGAGGGCGCCCTGCTCAGCTAATTGCCTCTCTCCTTTGGGTATTCTGAGCTGCAGACACACGTTCCTTTGGTCCTGCATCCAGGGTTAGTCCAAAACAATATAAAGCATTAGAGTATTATGTTTATACAGCCTTAGCTGTCTTGGTTCTGACTTTGGGCCTCCAAAATGGAGCCCTAGGTCGAACCGACGCCTACTGTTCCCTCGACGGGGAACGCGTCCTCACCTACTCCTCTCGGGAGAATTTACCTAAAGCCAACCGCTCCTCTGGTTGGACTTTTGCCTAGCGGTCCTTTGCCAGGTCTTGGATACCGAGATGTCCTTCGCCCGGTGCCTAGCATTCCTTCGCTAGGGCTTCAGTCCAAGCTGTCCTTCGCTTGGTGCCTAGCAGTCCTTCGCTAGGGCTTTGTACCCTGGCATTCCTTTGCCAGTGCCTAGCAGTCCTTCGCTAGGACTTTTTACCCTGGCATTCCTTTGCCAGTGCCTAGCAGTCCTTCGCTAGGACTTTTTAACCTGCACACTAGAGTAACTTGTTAGATAACAAGTAAGACTTAACTTTTGAGCCCTGTTGCCATTATCAAAACTCAGGTTCGACTTGGGTGTTTTCTGCACCAACACTCGAGAGACCGAGTCGGAGCTCGGCGGGCCGAGTCGGAGCTCGGCGGACCGAGTCGGAGCTCGGCGGACCGAGTCGGAGCTCGGCGGACCGAGTCGGAGCTCGGCGGACCGAGTCGGAGCTCGGCGGACCGAGTCGGAGCTCGGTGGACCGAGTCGACACTCGGCAGACTGAGTCGGAGCTCGGCGGACTAGGTCAGGAGCTCGCCACTCAGGAGACTTGGTTGGGAGACCGAGTCGGAAGCCCGAGAGGCCCGATCGGAGTTGCATGAAGGAAAGAGAAAAGTCTCTCTTCATTGGATGAAAAGATTCTTTTCTTGCATGGAAAATGATAAAGAGCCACATAAAAAGATGTGCTCTTTATTGGGAAGCCAAAGAGACACAAACCTCTTCATATTCATGGGATGATTATAAAAAGATGTGCTCTTTATTGTGACTTTGGATGGGGTCTTCTTCTTGCCTTAGCTTTTCCCCTTCCCTTCCTCTCTTCTTCCTCTCCTCCACTCTTGGCCGAAACCTTACTGTAAGGTTCTTGGTGTTTCCGAGCTACCTCAAGTTGCTAGCACAACTAAGGTAGTTCTCCCGAAGTTGAGAGATTGTGTCCGTGTGGATACGAATAGAGGCACGGACGTTTGAACGTGCAAGAGATCCGGCGCATCTTGGACGAGCGGATAACCGAAGGGCACGCTTCAAAGGTATAAACAGTAGATAAATCTATTAGATAGATAGCTTTATACGAGTTTTCTTTCGCATGGATCGCTCGTGGGTTCTTGTTTCCGCTGCGTTTTTATTGTTTTGTGGTGGGAGAACCCAACAGTGGTATCAGAGCCACTTGCGAAAGATCGTACAAAGTTTTTGTGCTTTTATATGTGATATAGAAGTAGGACAAGATTTTATGAGTTGCATATAACTGTTTGTTGTAGCAGTCGGGCTCCCGACCTCCCACTCGGGAAGATAGGCCACTGTGGTCATACCGAGCCAAGGCTTCCCGAGGCCACTCGGGAAGACAGGCGCTCGGGTCATCCCGGGGAAGGAGACCCCGAGACTGTCTCGGGAATGGGAGACCGACTCGGATTCATGTTGATGGATCCAGAGCAACGGCAGATTTTGTTTTTGCAGGACCGCCGTGAGTTTCTGCTCAAGCGACAGATTTTGTTTTTGTACTCATAATAAAATCAATGTCCTAAGTCTATTGTGTATGATGACATGGTGAATGGTTATGGCCTTAACCCCAATGTGATTGGATGTATGTGTGGTGTGCATGTTGTAATTCATAATATGGCCTGCGTGTCGTGCCTTGTGTCTATTCTTCCTAATTGTAAAATTAGATTTAGACTCGAATGTAACTCGAGTTTTCCTACATTGTAATGTACAAAAGAAGAATGGAGTATCCATTGAAGAATGAAGTTACAAGGAGGATACCAACCACACATGATAGCCGGAGGATGCTCTTGGAGAAGAAGTTATCCTTAGGTTGACCATTGATCTTCTCATTGGCTTGAGAAGATCATAGTACACAGGCCATAACCATGTCACATTTCTTGCTTATATGTTGATATATGCTATGTGTGTATGTGATGCATGATTAGATAAAATGTTTATCTTAATTAAGTCAACTCTATATGCCTACCAAAGTTTGGTACTCATAAACTACCTCGATCATTTGTTGTTGGGTTCTGCCAAAGCGAAGCAACGCATTTTATCTTGGTAGAGTGCGAGAGGACAATTGTGATGTCCCGCTATCGAACTTTGGGTGAGACTTAACTAAGTCACCTCAATTGGATTATGAAACTTAGAGGCATATCCCAAAAGTTGGGAAAATTGGGTAAGAGAGCAAATTATACTAAGTCTTGGGCGATTAGCCAAAGCTAACTCAAGATGATGTGTAATGACGTAGATCTTGACCCTTTTCAAGAGTTGCATACGATGTAATTGGTAAAATGTTACCTACCGAATTGTACCTAGTCTTGGGCGATTAGCCAAAGCTAACTCAAGATAAAGTATAATTTGGATCTTGTCCCACATAAATGTAGTCGCCATTTGGTTTGGAGCTAGTAGTGTGGACAAAATGAGTTTGCCTACATCCATGACTAGCCCCTACAAAAGCTCTACGATTTAGTGGGACCATCATTTAATTAAAGGCCTAATTAAATGATCTAGATATAATACTTATCTCTGCATGTTGTATTGTTATAGATCACCATGTCGTCTAATACGTCGAATACTCTCTCTCTCTGTGATCTGTCCTTGAGAAGGACAAGCTCAACGGAGCAAATTTCCTGGACTGGTATAGAAATTTAAGGATAGTCCTCAAACAAGAAAGAAAATTGTACGCCCTAGAGCAACCCCTTCCAGAAGCACCTGGCGCTACCGCCACCTGTGCCGAAAAGGATGCTTATAAGAAGCATTAGGATGATGCATTGGATGTATCATGCCTCATGCTTGCCACCATGAACTCTGAGCTTCAGAAGCAACATGAGAACATGAATGCACATGATATGGTTGAGCATCTAAAGCAACTATATCAAGGGCAAGCTAGGCACGAGCGGTTTGAGGTGTCCAAAGCCCTATTTGCATGTAAGATGCAAGAGGGAACTCCTGTAGGGACTTACGTACTCAAGATGATTGGGTATGTGGAGAACCGTGAAAGACTAGGATTCCCACTGGGCCAAGAATTGGCAACAGACCTTATCCTGCAATCGTTGCCGGAGGGTTATAATCAATTTGTCATGAACTATAACATGAATGAAATTGATAAGCCTTTGCCTGAGATGCTCAGCATGTTAAGAACTGCTGAGCCCAATCTCAAGAAAGCCAAAACCAGTAATGTACTGATGGTTAACAAAGGCAAAGGTAAATGAAAGCCTAAAGGCAAAGGTAAGACCCAAGCCAAAGGCAAGGCCAATTCTACTACATCTAAGGCCAAAGGCAAAGTGCCTAAGGAAGGGACCTGCTTCCATTGTGGTGAGACCGGACATTGGAAGAGGAATTGCAAAATCTACCTAGAGGAAGCAAAGAAGAAAAGAAGTGAGACTTCTGCCTCAGGTATTTTTGTTATAGAAGTCAATCTATCTATCTCTTCTTCTTGGGTATTAGATACCGGATGTACTTCTCACATTTGTACTAATGTGCAGGGCCTTCAAAGAGCTAGATCATTGACCAAGGGCGAAGTGGACCTACAAGTAGGCAACGGAGCAAGAGTTGCTGCTATTGCTGTAGGGACATATTCTTTGTCTTTGCCCACTGACTTATCCTAGAACTAGAAGAGTGTTTTTATGTACCCGCATTAACTAAGAACATTATTTCAGTATCTTGTTTGGACAAGAAAGGGTTTTCATTTACCATAAAGGACAAATGTTATTCTATCATGCTGAATGATATGTTCTATTGTAATGCACCATTGATGAATGGACTCTATGTTCTGGATCTAGAGAACCCAATCTATAACATAAATACCAAACGGTTCAAACCAAATGATTTGAACCAAACATATCTCTGGCATTGTCGCTTAGGACATATAAATGAGAGTCGCATATCCCAGCTCCATAAGGATGGATTACTGGACTCATTTGATTTTGAATCATATGAGACATGCGAATCGTGTCTTCTAGGCAAGATGACCAAGACTCCATTTAGTGGACACGGCGAAAGAGCGACAGAGTTGCTAGGACTCATACATACTGATGTATGTGACCCTTTCAATGTCGCAGCTAGAGGAGGCTATCAGTACTTCATCACTTTCACTGATGATATCAGTAGGTATGGCTATGTGTATCTTATGAGACACAAGTCAGAATCTTTTAAAAAGTTCAAAGAATTCAAGAGTGAAGTACAAAATCAACTTGGCATGAGTATTAAGATGCTTCGATCAGATCGAGGCGGTGAATACCTTAGCCAAGAGTTTCGTGACCATCTAGCAGAGTGTGGGATCATATCCCAACTCACTCCACCTGGAACACCACAGTGGAATGGTATGTCCGAACGGAGAAATCGTACTCTATTAGATATGGTACGATCGATGATGAGTCAAACAGATCTTCCTACTTCCTTCTGGGGATTCGCTTTAGAGACAACTCTTTTCACACTTAACCGAGCTCCATCAAAGGCTGTCATAAAGACACCATATACGATATGGACTGGGAAGAGTCCCACAATGTCTTTTATAAGAATTTAGGGTTGTGAGGCTTACGTTCGACGGATAAACTAGCACCCAAATCTGATAAGTGTTATTTTATAGGATATCCCAAGGAAACAAAGGGATATTACTTTTACAATCCCACACTTGGCAAAGTGTTTGTCGCCAGAAATGGCATCTTTCTAGAAAAGGAGTTTATTTCTAGAAGAGTTAGTGGGAGTAAAGTCCATCTTGAAGAAGTTCAAGATACAGATAACACAGAGGCCTTAATGAATATTGAACAGACACCACAAGATGTTGTGGATCATGAGGTTGTTGCACAAGAATTTGTGGAACAACAAGCTGTTCAAGTAGACCAACATCCTCGCAGATCTGATAGGATACATCGTCAGCCTGAGAGATATTCTTTTCTCTTGTCTGACCATGATGATGTTACGCTCATTGAGTTGAATGAGCCTACATCCTATCAAGAAGCTGTGATGAGCCCAGATTCTGAGAAATGGCTAGAAGCCATGGGATCCGAAATGGAATCCATGTACACTAACCAAGTATGGACTTTGGTTGATCCACCTGAGGGAATTAAACCCATTGGGTGCAAGTGGGTCTTTAGAAGAAAGACTGACATGGATGAACTCATGCATACCTATAAAGGGCAATTGGTAGCTAAAGGTTTCAAGCAAATTCATGGTATCGACTATGATGAAACCTTTTCACCAGTTGTGATGCTTAAGTCCATTCGGATCATGCTTACTATTGCAGCTTACCATGATTACGAGATCTGGTAGATGGATGTCAAAACTGCATTCCTGAATGGGAATCTACTCGAGGATGTGTACATGACACAACCGGAGGGTTTTATAGATCCAGAGCATGCTAGAAAGGTATGTAAGTTGCAAAGGTCTATTTATGGGCTAAAGCAAGCCTCTAGAAGCTGGAATCTTCGATTCAATGATGCAATCAAAGCGTTTGGTTTCATTAAGAATGAAGATGAACCCTGTGTCTACAAGAGGGTTAGTGGGAGCACAGTTATCTTCCTGATCTTGTATGTAGATGACATACTCCTCATTGGGGATGATATCCCTTCACTACAGTCTGTGAAGACGTTGCTAGGGAATTATTTCTCAATGAAAGACTTAGGTGAAGCAGCCTATATCCTAGGCATCAAGATCTATAGAGATTACTTGGCTTAAGTCAGAGTACATATATTGACAAGGTGCTTAATCGATTTGCCATGCAGAATTCCAAGAAGGGGTTTCTGCCGATGTCACATGGTGTGAGTCTTTCGAAGACTCAATGTCCCTCTTCTAAGGAGGAGAGAGACCGTATGGATCAGATCCCTTATGCATCCGCTATAGGGTCTATCATGTACGCCATGCTTTGTACTCGTCCAGATGTCTCGTATGCTTTGAGCATGACGAGCAGGTACCAGTCAGATCCAGGTGAATGTCACTGGATAACTGTCAAGAATATTCTTAAGTACTTACGAAGGACGAAAGAATATTTCTTGATATTTGGAGGTGATGAGGAGCAAGCTGTAAAGGGTTACAGTGATGCAAGCTTCTAAACAGACAGGGATGACTTTAGATCGCAGTCAGGGTATGTATTTTGCCTGAATGGTGGCGCTGTGAGCTGGAAGAGTTCGAAGCAGGACACAGTCGCAGATTCTACAACAGAGGCCGAGTATATTGCCGCGTCTGAGGCAGCAAAAGAGGCTGTTTGGATCCGAAAGTTCATTACAGATCTTGGTGTGGTTCCTAGCATAACAGACCCGATAGACCTCTATTGTGACAACAATGGGGCTATTGCGCAGGCTAAGGAACCTCGTTCACATCAGCGGACCAAACACATACTACGGCGCTTCCATCTCATTCGAGAGATCATCGATAGAGGAGATGTGAGGATATGCAGAGTACACACTAATTCTAACATCGCAGATCCTTTGACCAAGGCTTTGGCACAAAAGAAGCATGATGGTCATACCAGGTCACTGGGTATTTGATAACTAGCATTTTATGTCATTTTATTTGCTTATTTATTTAACAATTTTTATCCTCTCGTACGTTTAAATCATGTTTATATCATATTTTATGATTAGGATCTATTTTTTGAGCTTATTATAATTTCCTCTAATTTTGGTATTATTTTATGTTTTTGTAGGGAATTAAAGATTGACCTTGGACCAAGGCTTGGATCCAAGAAATTGGACCTATGGTCTAATTTGAAGGCTGCTGGGCTTGGTTGAATGGGTTGGACTGAACCAGGGCTGAACCCAGGCTGAACCGAACTGCTGGGCTGCTGGGGAGCTGGTCTGAACCCATGGCTTAGTCTGAACCCATGGCATGGCTGAACCTGAGGCTGGGCGAACCCAAGAAGAGATTGGGCTGGGCCGAACCAGAGCAGTTGGGCCGAAATCAGAGGCTGGTCTAATGTGCTACTTGGCTGAACCAGAGGCTGGCCTGAACCAAGTGCTGCGGACACAAGGGCTCGGGGAGAAAAAGGGCACGGACGGCGGCATCTTATCATCTCCTCTCGACCTCACAGCCGCCGGCCGGAGTGCCCACGCTCCATCTCTTCTCATCACCACCTCCGGTTGGCAGCCACCACCTCTTCTTCCTCATCTCTTCTCCACCGCAGACCCGAACTCATCCATCCCTATCTGCGATCCCTAGAACCACTGAATCGTCTCCTTCTCCAATTCATCCACTCGGCAGCCACTTCTTCTTCACAGATTCAATCTCTTCCTTCATTTCTTCATTTCCTTCACGGCTACTCTACATTTCCAGCCGCTTCTTCTTCAGCAGCTCAGATTCAGCAGTTCCTCTTCAATGACAGTTTCATCACAGCAGCTTCTTCCTAGCAACAGCTTCTTCTTCACAGCCAAGATTTGATTATTGTGTTGATATTTGATTGTTTGTGTTGATGATGAATGCTTGTATTGAATTTGATTCCCTGATGTTTCAGTTTGCATGTACTTGGGTAATTTTGCTTCATGCTCATTACGTGTTCGATAAAATTCCCAAACCATTTTGTTAGTTGAATGCTTTGTTAATTGAATGCTTAATGTTTCCCTTATGTTATCGTACTTAATTTGGATGCATTATGTTAAGTTAGATTAGATTTCTTTAATACTGTAGGTTGTATTACATGTTTAGTTTGTCAATGCTTTATTTCAAGTTGTCATTTTCTTTTCTGCAAGTGTAGTTTAAATTAGATTAGATCTCCTTTACTCGCATTGTCTTTCCTTAATTAGGGTTAGATTTCATACTTGCTTTTCCATTTCATTTCACAGTCTTAGCTTTCAAATCCAAACCCCAGTTTAATATCCAAAATCCAAAAGCAATAATTTGGAATCCTACGATTATTAACCTATCATTACATTCCTTGAGAGAGATGACTCCAGTTACTCTATACTGCATTAGTTTAGAGGAGTTCGATACTTTTATTGTATTAGAAATCGTAACGCGACTAAAGACGGTTATCAGTATTAGATACTACGGTGATTGGCACTAGTGCTAGTGGGAGATTGTTAGTAGGAGCCCTAGAGCCAATTATGTGATAATTGACTAGGGACATTTTGTTTCATATTCTATTACTAATAAAGGCATGTTTGGTTATTAAACTTACTTTGTATTCTGTACCGAATAACTAAGTATAATAATGTCCTTGTGTAGTAGGTTCTTATCTACATTATATCGATTGGTTGAATCGATAGTGAGATAATGTAGAGAACACTTCACTAAATTATTCCTAGTCAAGCATTAATATTCAGGGACAATATTAATGCATGGAGACTAGCATGTAGGTCAACTGATGACTTGAGCTCATAAGTCATGGATATGTGATATCAAGTTGACACATGGGTATACATTGGAGAATGTGTACTGAATGACCCGCCATGAGAAAGTTTCATAGATTGTCATATGAGTGTCATAGACTTTCTCATGTGACTATTGGTATGAATAGTCCTTAGACCTGAAGTCACTACGGTTCCATACATAAGGAGTTATGTACTTTGGTATCGTCAAACGTCACCCGTAACAGGGTAGACTATAAAGGTGATCACTGGGTATGTAATGAATTATGCGGAGGGATGTGAGTGATGTAGATGAGATCTATCCCTCCCATATGACGGGAGTGGTATCTGTGGGCCCCTTGATCGAGTAGGACTATTGAAATGCATGGCCATGCTGAAATGAGTCAGTATGAGATATTGAGCTCATTTGTTTGAGTGAGTCTACTCGGGGATCAAGAAACACAAGATTGATTGAGGATGACACGGTCTATGCCTCATTGGTCAATCTAGATATCAAGGATAGAAGGACAAAGTCATACACTATGATAGTCACGGAGGTTTAGTCGGATCTCGACTTTTCTTGTTACATGGGTAGCAATGATGCATTCCTAGATGTCGCTCATTGCTTATGTGTCTAAAGTATTTAGGCGCATTGCCAACATCACGAGAACCTATTGGGTCACACACAAAGGACACAATGCTTCGGGAAATCTGTTTAGCAGATCTGAGCCCGAGTTGGGAACTCGGGAGACCTGAGCCCGAGTTAGGAACTCGGGGGGTCAGTTCGGGGGGGGGGGGACTCGAGTTGCGAACTCGAGAGACCGAGTCGGAGCTCGGCGGGCCGAGTCGGAGCTTGGCGGGCCGAGTCGGAGCTCGGCGGACCGAGTCGTAACTCGGCAGACTAGGTCGACACTCGACAGACTGGGTCGGAGCTCGGTAGACTGGGTCGGGAGCTCACCACTTGGGAGACTTGGTTGGGAGACCGAGTCGGAAGCCCGAGAGGCCCGGTCGGAGTTGCATGAAGGAAAGAGAAAAGTCTCTCTTCATTGGATGAAAAGATTCTTTTCTTGCATGGGAAATGATAAAGAGCCACATAAAAAGATGTGCTCTTTATTAGGAAGCCAAAGAGACACAAACCTCTTCATATTCATGGGATGATTATAAAAGAGGGCCTTGTGACTTTGGATGGGGTCTTCTTCTTGCCTTAGCTTTTCCCCTTCCCTTCCTCTCTTCTTCCTCTCCTCCCCTCTTGGCCGAAACCTTACTGTAAGGTTCTTGGTGTTTCCGAGCTACCTCAAGTTGCTAGCACAACCAAGGTAGTTCTCCCGAAGTTGAGAGATTGTGTCCGTGTGGATACGAATAAAGGCATGGACGTTTGAACGTGCAAGAGATCCGGCGCATCTTGGACGAGCGGGATAACCGAAGGGCACGCTTCAAAGGTATAAACAGTAGATAAATCTATTAGATAGATAGCTTTGTACGAGTTTTCTTTTGCATGGATCGCTCGTGGGTTCTTGTTTCCGCTGTGTTTTTATTATTTTGTGCCGGGAGAACCCAACAATCGGCGAATGGGCGAAGTGGCATTGGCGTATGTTGAGCTACGGGCGAAGGGAGAGGAAGAGGGAATATAAGCAGAGGCTATTTGTGGTTTAGCCCTTCTAACCTGCCAAATTTCAACTGAGCCCTTAACTTAAGTTTCTTAGCCATTTAACCCTAGGGTTTATCACATTTAAACCCCCTATAACTTACCTAAGGATCCGGTAACCATACATTCGTCTCGAGAAATTTTCCGACAGATTACCAAATTTTTTGTATTTAATAGGAGGTGCCTTAGTTAAGTAGATTCAATTTGTGCAAAAACAGGAACTTCATATTGAAATATTATCAAAAGTGAATGTTGATTGCCGTGAATAAATTTTACCTATTGAGGGTGCCTTGGATCACAACTAAGGCACCTCAATGTCATGTCAGCACAACGGTAACTTACTTTTTGTGCTATAAATACCCCCCTAAAACTAGGATTATGATACAACTATTATTTACTTTCCTAGTCTTTCTAGGATCTGTATAATATTTATAAGAGGTTTCTCCACCTACACAGAAGGAAATAATCTTAGTGGAGCTTTTCAACTGCTTGAATTATCAACCTTTCCGGTTGTAACCAAATAAAATCTCGCTAGTCTTTTACTAGTTTTCTTTTATGTTGTTTATGAAAAAATTAATTGCTTAACTAATATATTATCCTTGCTAAGAAAGTGCAAAAGATCGAGTTTATTCTTGCAGAGTTATTTACCTCCTTTTAGGCGGCTTGCACGGGACCTACAAAAGTAATGTGGGACGAGTTATCACCAGAAGAGTCTGAGCTCGAGGAGTACGCCAGACTAGTATTAATAGTAAGTTACTAAGAAGAAGACGACGAAGCTACTTCGGGAGAAAGTACCGATGAAGGAGTATCTATCGACAAGTTTGACATGGTAAGTGAGGTACTTTCTCCAGACCAACTTTATAAATGTATTAAAATGTTAAGTAGTTCACTTTATAAAACTAGAACCAAATATATAAATACAATGAAAGAATATGCATGTTTATAAGAAAATTTTCATAAATATAAGGGTGAAAATGAAAAATTATAAGAATTAGTGCTAACTCAAAAACAAGACTTGAAAAAATCACTAGAAATTTAAATATATCTTATACTTTTGCAAGGAATATTGGAGTGTTTAATTGGCATATTAGAAATTATAGGGGTCAAATTATAAAAGTGATAAAAAAACTATATTCCTAAATATTTTTCATAAATTGAGTTGGTAGGAAATTATATTGGGTTTCAAAATCTTGTTTATATAATTAAACATTTTAATTTGCATGCTAGAATTTAATTATTTTTGTTTTGGAAAAATAAATTACATGCTTGAGTTTTCTTTTGGAAAAATTATTTTTGCAAACATTATGCCTGATATTTTTGTTAATTTTTTTGTGATATTCAAATATGTTATCTATTAACATAAATATTTTCAGAATATTTTGACTATTATATAATTTTTTATGAATTTTTGAATGAAAAATGAAATTTTAAATTTAAAAATATTTTTGAGATTAATTTTGGAAAACTTGGTTTTTCAAAAATTTTCTGTTATATTTTTACCATTCAGAATAATATGCAAGATTTTATGTAGTCAAAATTTATTTTTAAGGATTTATTTTTTACAAATAACTATTTCTGTTTAAAATAATTATTTTCACAAAAAATTGTTTTCTTGTAGAAAATTTTCTTATGATCAAAATAATAATTTTTAGTTTTGACAAAATTTTTCAATATTTTTCAACAATTAAAAATAATCTCAAAATTAGTTTTGGCAAATCTATTGTTTAAGTCTTAAAAATTATTTTATTTTAAAAAATAATTTCAACGAATACAAAACCTTAGAATCACCATGTAAAACCCTTAGAAAAATTTTCAATTTTTTTTTATATAAGTTCCCTATTTTTTGATGCGATTAAAGAGGGAAAAGTTATAGAGGTTATGTTAAGGGGGATAATTGCATGTTTTTTTCTTGAACTTAATTGTAATATTTAAGTTTTGATCATACCAAGTTTTTTTCCTAAAAATTCTTGTTTGTTAATCCTAACTTAACTCGGGTTGATACACATCAAAAATGGAGAGATTGTAAGGGGGAGTTTGGTTTGCTCCATTTTCTATTTTCATTTTCCAGAAAATCACATTTTCTCATTTTTTGGAAAATGACTTTCTTTCATTCTCTAGTTTTCCAGAAAACGCTATATCTTTTTCTAGAAAACAAGGCTGGAAAATGCAAACCAAACATGTTTTCTAGAAACCCACATTTTCTACAGAAAATGAAAATGGAAAACAAGTCTATCAAATGCCCCCTAAGTAATCCAGATTAGTTGTGATGTGATCAACGAGTCAAGTTAGATTCGGTGTTGTTTTTGATACATTGTGTCTAAGTGTGTATGGACTTAGGAATACAAGAAGTTGAGTAAAAGATGCAGTGAGTTAGAATGATGACAAGAGAAGGAAGTCGAAGGGCATGATGCATCTGAGGGACAAGGAACTGCAGAAGAGTATACTGGTAGAGCAAGAAGAATGTGTGCGACGTCTGAGAGACTAGAAGTCGTGGAGGAAGCCTGCTTCAGGAGAAGACCAGAGTTGGGTTCGGGTGAGCTCAATTATGGATGCCCAAAGCATCAACCAAGCGATTAGATCGAAAAATGGTTAACGAATGAAGTTAACTATTTTTAGAATAAACAGTGTTGGAGGTGCCTCAATTGTGACTAGAGGCACATCGAATGAACAATACTTTGGCACCCTAAGTGTCATTTAAGATGCCTCAAGTGAATAGTAGCCATTGAAAAAACATTGCTATGTGGATAATGTTAGGACTGGTAGGAGAGCTAGAGGGGAGGTGATTAGCTCCGATCTTTGCTCGTTGATGGTTTGTTGCAGCGGAAGACTTGAGCAATGCTAACACCTTGATTTTACTTGGTATCCACCTCTTTTAGGTGACTAATCTAAGGATCCTCTCTTCTTCACTCTCTCATACACTATGAAAGATCTTCTTCTTGAGGTGGAGAAACCTCTTACAAGCTTACAAGAAGAAACGACAAGAATATAAGCAAATACAATAGAAATCTTACAAGATTTACAACAATGAGCTCTCTTTGCTTTTCTTGCTTTCTTCAAGCTTGGAATCGCCTCTTGATCCTTGGAAATGCAACAGCACTAAGCTCCAAGGCCTCACTTGAAATGGTGATGAAGGAGGAGGAGAATCGTCGAGGAACTGCGCAAGCGATGGCTTCAAACCTGCGTAAACACCCTATATACCCGACGCCTAGGATTCCCTAATCGATTACCACGTCAGACTTAGCCGTTCAATGACTATTTTTTGAAGCTTAATCGATTAGCCAATCGATTAAGAAGTTCTTAATCGATTGCTGAATCGATTAAGCACCTTTCTATGCTCTCGCGCAAAATTGCTATAATCGATTGCCCAATCGATTACGGTCCGCCTTAATCAATTACCCAATCGATTACGGCCCGCCTTAATCAATTACCCAATTGATTACGATCCGCCTTAATCAATTACCCAATTGATTACGGTCCACTTTCTGTTCTTGCGAGACAACAACCCAACCGATTACCCAATCAATTGCTTAACCCTACCTTGCTTAGCTCAAGTCTAGGGTTCCTTTACCTAAACCCGGTCAACCGTGATCTGTTAGGACTTCCATACAAAGTGTCCAATCATCCCTTTGACCGACTTGGATTTTTCCTTGCCTAGTTCCCAACTAGGACTTAACCTAGTTCCCAACCAGATTTGCCTAACACTCGAGTTAGGTCTAGTCTCTCAGTAGACTTCCACCTTGCCAACGTGTGATCTCCCCGATCCACCTAGATTTCACCTAGTCCCACTAGGTGTGCCTAGTCCCACTAGGACTTTCCTTGTGCCAACGTGCGATCTCCCCGATCCACCTGGACTTTTCCCGTGCCAGCGTGCGATCTCCCAGATCCACCTAGACTTCACCTAGTCCCACTAGGTGTGCCTAGTCCCACTAGGACTTTTCCCGTGCCAGCGTGCAATCTCCCCGATCCACCTGGACTTCACCTAGTCCTACTAGGTCTCTTCCAGTTAAGTCTCCAGTCATCTTGACCCACTTGACTCATACGATATTCAAAGATCATTGGTAAACATCGACACATCCAAACTTAAGCTCACCAAGCTTACCAGACATAAGCTCACCCGAGCCTAGTCAAACTAGGTCAACCCTGACCTAACAAAGATTGCACCAATAATCTCCCCCTTTTTGATGTTTGACAATATGTTTGAGAAAGACTAATCCCTATTAGACTTTCAATCTCTCCCCCTTTGACATACATCAAAAACTCTCCCCAAGAGTCTTTATGGTCAAAGACATGCCTAATGAAAGCCCCATACCTTTCATTTGAACCCATACTCAACCTTGAGCATTTATCATGATGAAGATTCCCAATCTTCATTCTTTCACTTACCCCAAAATAAAAATTTAAACACATGCTTTTAAGGAAGACCTCCCCCTTAAGACATGCTCTAAACCTCTATCATTGCACCAACAATGATTTTTGAATTCCAAACCTTTAGGAAAATTCACTCGAGGTTATGAGATTTTGAGATTCAAAAACTTGACTCAAAACCTCTCTTAAACCCTATAGTTTTCACCAACCCAATTGCCTTTGTGATTTCATAATGAAATTTACCCAAATATACTTATAAAAGTATTCCAAAGGACTAGGGATTGTTAGGTTACTAAAAATTGGGTTATAGGACTGAAATCAAACAGTTTCAGTCATTCCAATCGATTGGTGTTGGGTACCAAGCTATGCCTTAATTGATCATCTGATCGATTATAGCTGCCCTTAATCGATCAACAGATCGATTACGCGAGCTTCTGTGCTCCCAGAAAAGGTTTATCAATCGATTGACCAATCGATTAAGTTGATGCCCTAATCGATCACCTGATCGATTGGGAGTTTCTGATTTCTGAAAACAATTTCAGACCGAATTTTAGAAACTCCTAAATAATTCCACAAAATTTAAAAAATCCTAAAATTTTGTGTAGATAATATTTATGACATATACTATTAGGGAAAAATAGTTTTCTATGAAAATACCTTGCTTTTTCAAAAATTGACACAAAATTGGAAAACATTGAGATACTTCAATGTTTCACTTTATTTTGTATTCTATTCATCCATGATGAGTTCTATCAAAAGATAGTCATCACCAAGGTTTTCCAAGATAGTTTTGAAATAAGTTTCAAAAATAATTTCCGACCATGTTCTTTGGGCTAAATGCACATTACTTGTACATTAGCTTTCCCAATAATTTGAGTTCTTTTACACTTATGTTTTGATGACCCTAAAACTCAATAGGATGCACATTAATCAACACCTTGAGTTTTATTGATCACCTTAACATCTCACTTGTTTCTAATATGTCTCAAAATACACACAAGTCAACTTATGGTCTTGGTGAGATGTTAAAGTCATGTTTTCTCTAAACTAAGGGTTCATGCATTTCTACCTAGCCATTATAAACTTTAATAATCCACCTAGGATGTCAATTAATGCCAATGTCCTTAATTTCAATAAAAATTAAATTAATGCATGATAATGACTATGACATGCATCATATGAGGATTTCCACAAGAAAATATTATAGCATGTAATAAATGATGCATGTATGACATGACACATGATATTTTCATAATAAAGTATGAATAATGAATTATGATGTTATGGCATGTAATAGGACATATAAATTATGACATAATAGCACAAAAGAAAATACCTAGATTTCCTATCTAAGTACCAATAACTCATCTCTAAGCCATTAACAATCCTAATTTTGTCCCTAATTTTCCAAGATAATGTCGAAACTCCCCAACTTGGCCTATCCTTGGATTCTAACCTAGTTATGCCAACTTTCTTTAGTTCAATCTTCCAAAAATGTAATTTGGCACAATTTTACTCCCCCTAGAGTAATCAAACGACTTCTTCATTTTCAAGGGTAGCAAATCCTTGAAAATGCCTCAAAGTGCCAACTTCATCAAGGTTGGGTTAACTACCCTTCCAATTTGAGTTGACACTCCCTAGACCTATCTAGGGTGTGACGAACACACTCTTAGGAACCCAAAACCTATTGGTGCTCCTTGGGTGTTCTAGGTATTCACTAGGGATGACTTCCCTTGATACCTTCCTAATGACTTTCCTAGGCTTCTCCGAAGCCTTAGTCATGTTGGTCTTGTCTTGGTCAACTCTAGGGATGGCTTCCCTTGTGACCTTGACTTGACTTCTAGACCTAGATTGAGTTCCATACCTATATGGAACTTTATGATAAGATGGACCATCATTTGTGGCTTTAGGTTTGTACCCAACCCTTTCTTACCCCTAGAGGATCCTTGATTTCCTAAATCTAGGTTTTGATCCTTAGATCCTTTAAGAAAATTTTTTATTCTTTTGAGGGATTTTTCTAATGTTTCAAGTTTTGACTTCAAAACTTGATTTTCAAACATTACCTTCTCAAGGCTTGGTTTTTTAAGATTGCCTTGGTAATTATTCTTCTTGCCCTTGGGTTGGGTAGGTCTACCATGAAATGTTCTAACTTGTTCCCTATCCTTAGATGTGGTAGTCCTAGCATGGAAGACTCTATAGTTCGCCTTAGGTTTTTCATACCTCCTATTTTCATGATACATAGCATTAAAGTGATAATAATTATTTTTAGCATGCATTTTATCATGATGAAAATAAGTACCATTACCTAATGGTACCTTAGTCTTGTTCTTGGAGGCTCCCCCTTGATTTGAATTCCTTCTTTTGTTCTTGGTCAGATCCTTTCCCTTTGGACATTGGTTCCGATAATGTTCCTTTTGTTTGCATGAGAAACACACAATGTGCTTCTTATCCTTCTGTACCATGGGGCCGACCTCCTTTGCCTTCTCCTTGGTCTTGGGTGCCACTTGCATCTTCTTCTTGACCAAATTAGGACACTTGCTCTTATAGTGTCTTTTTTGCCTACACTCAAAATAAATAATGTGATCCTTATTTTTACAAATTGAAATTTTTATACCTTCATGGGGTGTAGAGGTGGCACTCGATTCTTCTTTTTCTTTATTGACCTCAGTTGATGATGGTGAAACTTTTCTTTGATCCGACATCAATGGAGAATTTTTCTCCCCCTCAGTCCTAGAGGTAGAGGCCTCTTGAACTTCATCTTCGGATGTTGAACATCTCTCAACTTCCGAATCTTCTTCCTCTGATGAATCTCCCTCTTTGGATTTGTCTTAATTTGGTACAGTGGTGGGATCTTTGTGAAGCTTTGCCAATTTTCTCCAAAGCTCTTTGGCATCTTGAAATTCTCTAATTTTGTCCAAGATGGTGCTTGGCAATAAATTGACCAATAATTTGGTCACTTTGTCGTTAGCCTCGCATCTCTTGATTTGATCCTCACTTCATTTGCTTTTCTTGAGGAGCTTCCCTTTGCTACTTGTTGGAGCTTCAAAGCCTTTCGTTAGAGCAAACCATTGCTCTATCTCGATCATGAGGAAAATTTCAATCTTTATTTTCCAAAGATTGAAATTTGATTTGTCATACGGTGGAGGTGTTCGGATGTCGTAGCCGAACTCCATTTTTGAAGTTGAACCCTCTTGATGATGGCTTCTTGAAATTAGGGTTTCCTCAAAACTTCTTCTTCCTCTAGCTCTTACTCTCTTGGCGATGAGTCCAAAGAAGAGCAACCTTGCTCTGATACCACTTGTTAGGACTAGTAGGAGACCTAGAGAGGGGGTGATTAGCTCCGATCTTTGCTCGTTGATGATTTGTTATGGCGAAAGACTTGAGCAATGCTAACACCTTGATTTTACTTGGTATCCACCTGCTTAAGGTGACTAATCCAAGGATCCTCTCTTCCTCACTCTCTTATACACTATGAAAGATCTCCTTCTTGAGGTGGAGAAACCTCTTACAATCTTACAAGAAGAAACGACAAGAATATAAGCAAATACAATAGAAATCTTATAAGATTTACAACAATGAGCTCTCTTTGCTTTTCTTGCTTTCTTCAAGCTTGGAATCACCTCTTGATCCTTGAAAATGCAACAACACTAAGCTCCAAGGCCTCACATGAAATGGTGATGAAGGGAGAGAAGAATCGTTGAAGAGCTGCGCAAGCGATGGCTTCAAACCTGCGTAAAACCCAATATACCCGACGCCTAGGGTTCCCTAATTGATTACCCAATCGATTACCATGTCAGACTTAGTCATTTAACGACTATTTTTTGAATCTTAATCGATTAGCTAGTTCTTAATCGATTGCTGAATCGATTCAGCACTTTTTTGTGCTCTCGCGCAAAACTGTTGTAATCGATTGCCCAATCGATTACCGGACTTCTTAATCGATTGACCAATCAATTACCAGACACCTTAATAGATTGACCAATTGATTAAGAGAAGACTGAATCGATTACCCAATCGATTCAGCCAACTTCTGTTCTCGCAACTCATTTTTCTCAATCAATTACTCAATCGATTATGGTTCACCTTAATCAATTACCCAATTGATTACGGTCCGCCTTAATCAATTACCCAATTGATTACGGTCTACTTTCTGTTCTTGCGAGACACAACCCAACCGATTACCCAATTGATTACTCAACCCTACCTTGCTTAGCTCAAGTCTAGGGTTCCTTTACCTAACTCCGGTCAACCGTGATCTATTAGGACTTCCTTACCAAGTGTCCGATCATCCCTTTGACTTATTTGGATTTTTCCTTGCCTAGTTCCCAACTAGGACTTAACCTAGTTCCTAACCAGATTTGCCTAACACTCGAGTTAGGTCTAGTCTCTCGGTAGACTTCCATCTTGCCAACGTCTGATATCCCCGATCCACCTGGATTTCACCTAGTCCCACTAGGATTTTCCTCATGCAACGTGTGATCTCCCCGATCTACCTGGACTTTTTTCGTGCCAGCGTGCGATCTCCCCAATCCACCTAGACTTCACCTTGTCTCACTAGGTGTGTCTAGTCCCACTAGGACTTTTCCTATGACAGCGTGTGATCTCCCCGATCCACCTGGACTTCACCTAGTCCCACTAGGTCTCTTTCAATCAAGTCTCCAGTTAACCTTGACCCACTTAACTCACACGATATTCAAACATCATTGTCAAACATCGAAACATCCAACTTAAGCTCACCAAGCTTACCAGACATAAGCTCACCCGATCCTAGTCAAACTAGGTCAACCCAGACATAACAAAGATTGCACCAATAGATAAAACTTTATCCAACTAAGGTGCCCTGGGTCACATTGGAGCCCTCTTGAATGTCATGTTAGCAAACGATCACTTTGATCAATGGACTATAAATAGCCCTGTAGAGGGAGTTCAACACAACAACTTATATCCATTATTCATATCTTGTTTTGAGCTTCCAAAGTCTATAAGATACTAATATACCTTTATGAAGGAGTTTTGATAGTGAGCTTTCAACTATCTTAGATTAACAACTACCTATGTTGTAACTAAGTAAATTCTGGTCTCTTATTTCATTTAATGTTGTTTATTATTTTGATTAATTAATTATGTATCCTTGCTAAGTTCAATAACAAGAGAATCATTAACTTTTATTTTCACGGTTATTCACCTTCTCTTGTCTGCCAACACTATCCTAACAGTAGCAATATTGAATAGTTTATACACATTATAGAAGTTAACCATAACTGCTACAAATAATACTAAAAATAAGGGCATTCTCTAAAAAATGAAATACTCTTTTAACTTTTGTTAGCTCATGACAATTTGATCTAGAGTGTCTTTCTGATTTTTATACCCTTTTTTATATTCCATCAAAAATAGATAAGTTGCCCTATTTTTAGGTCACGAGGATTGTTGTATTGTCGTCATTATTGTTTTAAGTTAAGTATTTAATTTTTACGACTAATTTTGAAGATGGATGACTCGACTTTACAGATTGATCTGTTTGGTGGTGACGTCTGGGTAAGATGATAGGAGGATATAAACTGATATAATTTTATCGAGGTTAGTGTTGGACACTATCTGTGTAAAATGATATTGCTCCGCTATAGGTGCTCATGGATAGCAATAATTCGTTTCCCAAGATACAACGACGATGTCTCGAAATAGCAACACTACAAATTTCGAGACTAGCAAACCTTCTCATAGGCTTTTCAGACTCTGGATGCACATGATGGGATGAATGCTAATGACTTTGATGATTGAATAAATGAATGAATCCATCATCTAGAGGACTCTATTTATACAAGGGAAGAGGTGAGGTACCCTTTGGTGAGTGGGTGTGAACTTTGGTTTAGGATTAATTTGGGTCGTTCGATCTGAAGAGTTGTAACCCTTCAGATAGCCCTTTGATCTCATCCATCATATCTGAATGGTTGTAACATTTCAGATCTGCCTTTGATCTCAGCCGCCAGATTTGATCTGACCCTTTAGATCAAGTCTCTCTTCACCGACGGTCAGATTGTGACTCTTTATGATCAACGATCCAGATCGCGTCACTTGCGATCCAGCACCCATCTTCAATCCAATGGTTGCCATTTGTTTGTCTAGTCAGCAGTCCAATCATTTCTCTCCTCTTATCTGGGTGCCATGCAGGGCCTGCCACATCACATGCCACGTCACCCGAGCACCGCATTGGCACTGCCACGTTACCGACACATCACCCGAGTGCTCCGTCACCTGAAACATAAATTTAAGATCCTCAATGCTCCTCGCGATGATGCGAAGTGCAAAGTGCGGCAATAAAGTGCCCATTGCGCACGTGCACGTGTGGCGGGCTTGCAGGTGCGAGCACCTGCTCGCTTGTGTGAAGAGACCACCTGTGTTTCTTTTTAATTCCATTAACACTCGAACACATATAAGGAAAATTTTCTTCTAATTTTCCTCGGGCGTCTGAGCCTTATAGGGCGCCTAACATGTGTCACGGATCCGGCACGTTCCTATCCGCAGACTTGGCCAAACTTCTATCTCTTGTTCTTGGGCGCCTGATTTCCCTAGGTCGCCTGATGCCTCACTGGCACCTGAGTTGCTGACATGGCAGCCTGCCAGCTCAGCTGAATTCCCCGCTTGAAAATAGCCATTTCGGGCGCCTGATACCTATCAGGCGCCTGGCCTCCCGGGCGCCCCTCTCAGGTGCCTAGGATGTAGTGGTAAACACCTCTTCACTCCTGCAACCAAGGTTAGTCCAAAAACAATATATAGTATGAATAATTGAAATAAATCACAGTCGGAGCTGTCTTGGTTCTGACTTTGGATTTCAAAATGAAACCCTAGGTCGAACCGACGCCTACTGTCCCCTCTTCCGAGGAACACGTCCTCACCTACTCCTCTCAGGAGAAGTTACCTTTTACCAACCGGATCCTTCGGTTGGACTTTTGCTCGGCCTCCAAGATTGCCGGATCTTGAGACGTCCGATCTTCGACCCGCCTCTACCTCTGTCCGCAACTCTCGCTTAGTTAAGACTTCTGCCCAATCTTCCGGATCAGGACTTCGTTACCCAGTCCATGACCAGGACTTCTTGCTCAACCCTGCAGGTCAAGACTTTGTGCCTAGGTAAACTAGGACTTTCCTACACACTTGGTAAATTTGTTAGATAACAACACATACTTAACTTTGAACCCTTTGCCATTATCAAAACCAGGTCTGATATGGTGCTTCCGGCACCAACAATCTCTCCCATTTTGATTTATGGCAACCCATTCAAAAGTTAAGTTGAAAAACAGAGAAAAACATAATCACTATGTACTAGAACAGAAAGAACAGGTAGATTTTCTATCTCGCCCTTAATCAATTCTCTCCCCCTTTTTCTTTAGAATTTTATTTTGAAAAACTTACCATAAATTGCATAAGACTTCCTTTTAATTGAAAAAGTCTCCCCCTAAATCTTTTGAAAATATGCAATTTTTTGAAAGTTTTTCTAAATGGATTTTGAAAATTTCAAGAACAACAAGTTTAAGAAAATAGAATTTTCTGAATCAAATTGAACTTTCTAACAGTAGCTTTTCAGAAAAGAGTTTTGAGTATCAAAACAAATAATTTTAACTTAATTTGATTGTAGAAGACTAATTTTCAAAATAATTTTGAGACTTAATTTTTTTTCCTGAATAATAATTTTGAACTTTGATTTTTTCGAAACCAAGGAAAACAAAATTACTTGACTTGGAAAAATTATTTAACTTGAAAAAATATCTTCACTTGGGAAAAAAAATTAGCTTGATTTTGAAAAAAAAATTATCTTGAAAAAAATTTAACTTGACTTTGAAAAATTTTAACTTGACTTTTTTCCTTTCTCTCCTCCTTTGCCATATATCAAAAAGATAATAAAAAATATTTGCACAAAAAAATACTGTAGAATATCAGAGTCTATTTGATTGTATCAGAGCCTACTTAATATAAAAATGATAAAGGCAATTGCAGGAAGTAATTAATCTAAGTTTGACCCAAGTAATAAATTGTGAACCCATTTAACATCCTATTGAATTCAAATATGAAAAAAACCTTTTCATAATGAAAAATAACCAAATTAAACTCTTTCAGTTCCTATCTAACCCAGTTAGCTACTTACTAACTATTATGCAACATCAGCTTTCACTAGGGTCAGTCAAGTTAAGTAGTTTGATCAAGTTAGACTTTCTAAGCTTGAATACTTAACTTGATTGTTGTTCAAATGTATTTATTACCCCAACTGCTCTTGATGCACTGACTTAAAGCATCTTGAGTCAAGGCATAGACCTAAGCATCTCAACTCAATCTAGGTTATCAATCAAAGTACCCTAATGTGCTTGTGAGATGCTGACTTCTAGATCTATAGGAGCATGCAATTCTAGGGTTAAGTCCTAGGCTAAGTCCATTGCGTAGAAAATCCCTAGTTTTGAAGGGGATAATTTTTAGAAAAATCTAAGTTGGAAAAATTCAAAACTTAAAAAAAATGATATTTCTAAAAATATGAAATAATTTTTTTGATAAATAAAATATGGAATTTTTTTGGAAAAATTAAAGAAAACAGTCCTATTCTACTAAGCGCATTTCTAACTGCCTTCTTAGTGAACTAAACTCAGATTCAAGAAGTGGTTTAGTGAAGATATCAGCTAGGTTAGCTTTAGAGTCTATATGTGTAAGTACGATTTCACCCCTAGCTACGTGATCCCTAACAAAATGATGCCTAACTTCTATATGTTTGGTTCTGGAATGGTGGATAGGATTTTTGGTAAGATTTATTGAACTTATATTGTCAACAAATACCTTAGTTTGGGTGTAATCCAGGTTGAAATCTTTGAGAGTATGCACTATCCATAACAGTTGGGCTACACACTCCCCTAGGGCTACATATTCTGCTTCAGTTGTGGATAAGACAACATAGTGTTGCTTTCTGCTACACCAGCTAACTAGACTCTGTCCTAGTAACTGACAGCTTCCACTCGTGCCTTTTCTATCTAATTTACACCCTGCATAATCTAAATCTGAAAATCTTGACAATTCAAAGTTGGATGTCCTAGGATACCAAATACCTACGTTTATTGTGCCTTTAATATATCTAAGGATCCTTTTAACTACGGTTAAGTGGGACTCCTTAGCACAAGTTTGGTACTTGACACAAATGCCTACTACAAACAGTATATCAGGTCTACTGGCAGTTAGGTAAAGTAGACTACCTATAATACTTCTGTAGTGTTTTAGGTCAACAGGCTTACCTTCAGGGTCGTCATCTATTTTGGCATTTGTAGTCATAGGAATACTTAATTTTTTTTGAATGATCCATTTTAAATTTCTTAATTAATTCTCTTGCATATTTTGATGGATGAATATAATTTTTATCTTTGGTTTGTTTAATTTGTAAACCTAAAAAGAAGTTCAATTCTCCTACTAGACTCATTTCGAATTCATTTTCCATAATTTTAATGAAGTCTTTTAGGAAGTCAGTGTTTGTTGATCCAAAGATTATGTCATCTATGTAAACTTGAGCTATAAAAATATCATTTTCTAAAGTTTTAACAAATAAAGTTGAATCAATTTGACCTTGGTTGAAACCTTTATAGATTAGATAGGTGGACAACCTTTCATACCACGCCCTAGGTGCTTATTTTAATCCATACAAGGTTTTCCTAAGTTTGAACACATGATTAGGGTAGTCAAGATCCTCAAAGCCTGGGGGTTGTCCTACATAGACTTTCTCATTTATAAATCCATTTAGGAAGGCAAACTTGACATACATTTGATATAGCTTAAATCCTTATAAGTTGCAATGGCTAGTAGCATCCTAATTGACTCAAGTCTGGCTACACTGGCATAGGATTCATCATAGTATAATCCTTCTACTTGACTAAATCCTTTTGCTACTAAGAGGGCTTTGTTTCTTACTATCTCACCTTGGTCGTTCAATTTATTCCTAAATACCCACTTAGTGTCTATTATGGACTTACCTTCTGGTTTAGGCACTAAGTCCCAAACTTGGTTTCGTTCAAACTGTGCTAATTCTTCTTGCATGGCTATGATCCAATCCAGGTCAGGTAAGACCTCTTCTATAGTCTTTGGTTCTATCTTAGAAATTAGGGCAACTTGACTTAGGTTCCTATAGGAAGACCTTGTTCTAACCCCTAGGGTTGGATCACCCATAATTTGATCAGCTAGGTGATTTAGTCTAGGTTTCTTGGATTGCCTAGAGTTTGGTTCAGCCTCAGGTCCAGCTGGTAGGTTTTGGTTTGGGACAGGATCAACAGTTTGAATTGGTTCGATCATTGGTTCAATTGTTGGTTCAACTGTTGGTTCAATTGTTGGTTCAACTGTTGGTTCAATTTCATCTTGATCTTGATTAGAAGTAGTTGGTTTTGATGAATTGGTTGTGTTAATTGAGTTGGGTTTTGTGATGATTTCTTTGTCGAATATAACATTTGTGGTTTCTTCAATTCTATGGGTATGTTTGTTAAAGACCCTATATGCCCGAATCGTGGTTGACTATCCTACAAATATTCCTGGGGTTGATTAGATTGAAATTTTCCTAGATAGTCTTTGGTATTTAAGATATGGACCTTACACCCAAATACTCTTAGATAATATATGTTGGGTATTCTTTGGTAATATATTTCGTAAGGTGTTTTATTATGTCTTTTATTTATTAGTACCCTATTTTGAATATAGCATGCGGTGTTTATAACTTCTGCCCAGAATTGATTGGTTAGAATATATTCATTTAGCATGGTCCTAGCGACTTCTTGAAAGGTTCTATTCTTTCTTTCAACTATCCCATTTTGTTGGGGGGTTCTTGGGCAGGAGAATTCATGAATGTAACCATTTATTTTACATAGATCATTAAATTTTTTATTATCAAATTCTCCCCCATGATCACTTCTTAATTTTTTAATTTGGGTATCTTTTTGATTTTCTATCATTTTACACAAGTTGTTAAATGTTCAAAAGTTTCATCTTTAGTCTTTAAAAACCTAACCCAGGTAAATCTAGAGTAGTCATCAATAATTACTAAGCAGTACTGATTCCCACTTAGTGACTTGGCTCCATGAGAATCAAATAGGTGTAGGTGTAGGAGCTCAAGTGTGGCTTGGGTTATGTCTAATTGGGTTGATTTATAGGTTGATCTTGTTTGTTTACCTTGTTGACATGAGTTACAAATTATATTTTCAAAGGTTTTAATTTTTGGAATTCTCTTAACTAGTACATTTTTGACGTACTTTGGAAATTAATTTTATGTGAGTGTGACCTAGTCTCCTATGCCATAAGTTAGTTTCTTCAAGTTGGGTCAACAAACACTTAGGTATTGATGGTAAATTAATAGTATAGATATTATTTTTCCTAACTCTCTTAAGGGTTATTTCTGAGTCATATAAGTTCCTAATAAGGCAGTCAGAGTTGGTAAAGGTGACTACATAACCAGTATTACATGACTGACTAATGCTAAGTAGGTTAAATTTAAAATTTTCAACCAATAACACCTTTTTGATAATCAAATCAGAATTTAACTCGATATTACCTGACCCAATTACCTTAAGTGTGGCATTATTTGTTGGATCGAGAAATGCGAGAGAGGGGGGGTGAATGTCGCAATTCGTTCGGATTTAAAAGAGCAAGTGCACAGCGGAATAAAATAGAGTAAAACAACGCTAACACGATCGTCTTACTTGGTTCGGAGCCTAGGTCGACTCCTACTCCAAGGCCCACGGTCGTTGACCGTTTTCTGCGGGCAATTCTATAAGTTCGCAAAGTTTACAAATAGATTTTACAATAAGGCAGAATAGTAAACTTTAAATACAGAGCTCTTCGTTACCGACGTCCGGTGTAGATCAAAGTTTCGGAGCAGCAGGACGTCGTCAGCTTAAGTTGGAAGATTTCTGAAGCGTGTCGCGGAAGCAGAAGAGCACAGAAGCGTCGAAGCAATTGATGTTCTTTGAAGAGGGTCGAGGCCCTCTTTATATAGGGCAGGGGGCGCCCGACATGCTCGGGGCGCCCTCCACGTGGCTGCAGATCCAGCGTGCTCTCGGTCGTGACTGATCGCTTCGACTTCGGGATAACAGTTGACTGGGGCGCCCGACGCGCGCGGGCGCCCGACGCGCGCGGGGCGCCCGATTGACCGGTCAAAGTTTATCACCGAGGCTTCGCGAGGGTGAGCTGCAGCCGCCTTCAGTGGCGTGGCACAGTGGGCGCCCGAGACACGCGGGGCGCCCGACATGCGGGGCGCCCGACACACGCGGGGCGCCCCCGATTGCGCTGCTGTCGGGGCGTTTACCTCTCTGCTGACTTTGGGTTGACTCTGGGGCGCCCGACACATCCGGGGCGCCCTACTCAGCTACGGCCTCACTCCTTTGAGGCTCTCTGAGCTGCAGAAACACAGTCCTTCGGTCCTGCATCTAGGGTTAGTCCAAAACAGCAAATAATAAGTTAGTTAAAACAGCTTTAGCTGTCTTGGTTCTGACTTTGGGTCTCCAAAATGGAGCCCTAGGTCGAACCGACGCTTAATGTTCCCTCGAGGGGAACGCGTCCTCACCAACTCCTCTCGGGAGAGTTTTACCTGGTGCCAACCGGATCCTCCAGTTGGACTTTTTCCCAGCAGTCCTTCGCCAGGTCTTGAGTTACCAAGCTTCCCTTCGCTTGGTGCCTAGCAGCCCTTCGCTAGGTTTTTTCTTCTGGCAGCCCTTCGCCAGTGCCTAGCAGTCCTTTGCTAGGGCTTGTCCTGTCTGGCAGTCCTTCGCCAGTGTCTAGCAGTCCTTTGCTAGGGCTTGTCCTGTCTGGCAGTCCTTCGCCAGTGCCTAGCAGTCCTTCACTAGGGCTTTTCCTGTACACTCAAGAAACTCGTTAGACAACCATTAACCCTTAACTTTTGAACCTTTTTGCCAATATCAAAACACAGGTTTGACTTGGGTGCATACTGCACCAACAATCTCCCCCTTTATGATATATGGCAACCTAGTTCAAAAAGTTAAGGAAAAAAGTGCTGAATTTAAAATCCTAAGTTAGATTCCCTCCCCCTAGAAGAAATCTCCCCCTAAGTTTTTCAAAAACAGGCGGTGTGAATGAAGTACTTAGAAGATTTCATGTTTTGATAATAAGTTAGGAAATCTCTACAGTTTTTGCTAAGTTTTTTGAAAAAAAACATTCTTAGTTTGGGAATTTTTAGAAAATTTTCATTTTTGAAAAAATTTCAGACTTTAGAAAATTTTCAGTTTTTGGGAAAAATTTCAAACTTTAGAAACATTAAGTAAAAATCATTTTAAGCAACAGATAGTTCAGAGCTTAGAAATAAAATTATACCAATTTTTCAGTTCAACTTTTTGAAAAGACTATGGAAAAGAAAAAATTTTCCAGTTTCCTTTCCAACTCTCCCCCTTTGACATATATCAAAAAGAATGCAGAAAAAAAAGAAACAAAATTTGCAATATTTAAATAGAGCATTTGCTGTACTGAATCAAAATAAGACCTAAGTCTGGTTAATCCTTTTAGGGACCTGTCTAACCCACTTAGCTACTTACTAACTGTTATAAACAGTAGTTTTGGCTAGGGTTAGTCAAGTTAAGTGAGCTGTTCAAGTTAGATTGTCTAAACTTGACACTTAACTTGATTGCTGTTCATTTAGTGCCCCAATTGCTGCCGATGCACTGACTTAAAGCATCTTGAATTGAGGCAAAGACCTAAGCATCTCAACCCTTTCTAGGTTATCAATCAAAAGTATCCTAAGGTGTTTGTGAGATGCTGGCTTCTAAGTCTATAGGTGCATGCAGTTCTAGGGTTAGAGCCTAGGCTAAGTCCATTTTCGAAAAAGCCCTAGTTTTGAAAGGGGTAGTTTTGGAAATAAAACTAAGTAAAAAAACTTTTTAAAGTAATATTTTTAACAAAAAAAATATTTTAAAAGACATTTTAAGTTCAATTTAAAATTGAAAATCCAAAAACCAAATGATTCTATTCTACTAAGCATAACCCTAACTGCCTTCTTAGTGAGCTAAACTCAGATTCAGGTAGGGGTTTAGTGAATATGTCAGCTAGGTTGGACTTGGAGTCTACATGCTTAAGGACTATTTCACCCCTAGCTACGTGATCTCTTACAAAGTGATGTTTTACTTCTATGTGTTTGGTTCTAGAATGTTGTATTGGGTTTTTGGTTAAGTTAATTGAGCTAATGTTGTCAATATTGACTTGGGTCTGATTGTAGTCTAGCTGAAAGTCCTTAAGAGTATGCATCATCCATAGGAGTTGAGCTACACACTCTCCTAAGGCTACATATTCAGCTTCAGTTGTTGATAAAGCAACACAGTGTTGCTTTCTACTGCACCAACTTACTAAGCTATTTCCTAAAAGTTGACAGCTTCCACTTGTACTTTTTCTATCTAATTTACAACCAGCATAGTCAGAATCAGAGTATCCTGATAACTTAAAGGATGAAGTCCTAGGGTACCAAATCCCTACATTTAGGGTGCCCTTAATGTATCTTAAGACTCTTTTTAGGGCTGCTAAGTGAGTTTCCTTAGCACATGTTTGGTACCTAGCACACATCCCTACTGAAAAGAGTATATCAGGTCTGCTGGCTGTAAGGTATAGTAGACTTCCTATCATACTTCTGTAAAGTTTTAGGTCTACTGGTTTACCCTCAGGGTCACTATCTATTTTTACATTTGTGGCCATTGGGGTACTTATACTTTTAGAGTTATCCATTTTGAATTTCTTAATTAGTTCTTTAGCATATTTAGATTGATGTACATAATTTCCATCTTTAGTTTGTTTGATTTGTAACCCTAAGAAAAAGTTGAGTTCCCCAACTAAACTCATTTCAAATTCACTTTCCATAATTGTTACAAATTCTTTTAGAAATTTAGAATTAGTTGATCCAAATATTATATCATCTACGTAAATTTGGGCAACAAATATATCTTTTTCTAAAATTTTAACAAACAAGGTTGGGTCAATTTGACCTTGTTTGAATTCTTTAGAGATTAGGTAATTGGATAATCTTTCATACCAGGCCCTGGGTGCTTGTTTTAGTCCATAAAGGGCTTTACTAAGTTTGTAGACATGATCGGGTTTTTCTAAATCCTCAAATCCTGGGGTTGTCCTACATAAACTTCTTCCTTAATAAGCCCATTTAAGAAGGCTGACTTTACATCCATTTGGTATAATTTAAATCCTTTATGGGATGCAAAGGCTAGTAACATCCTAATCGACTCAAGTCTAGCTACAGGGGCAAAGGTTTCATCATAATCCAATCCTTCTATTTGGCTGAATCCCTTAGCTACTAAGCGGGCTTTATTTCGGACTATTTCACCTTGGTCGTTTAACTTATTCCTAAATACCCACTTAGTGTCAATTATGGATTTTCTTTAGGTTTAGGTACTAACTCCCAGACTTGGTTTCTCTCAAATTGGGCTAACTCTTCTTGCATGGCTAAGATCCAGTCAGGATCAGGTAGGGCTTCCTCAATAGTCTTAGGTTCAATCTTTGAAATCATGGCTATTTGACTGAGATTTCTATAGGAAGCTCTAGTTCTGACTCCTAAGGTTGGATCACCTACAATCTGGTCAGTTGGGTGACTGAGTCTGGGTTTCTTAGTTTTTCTAATACTTGGCTCAGCTTCAGGTCCAGCTGGTCCAATAGGTTCAATTCTGGGTTCATTGGTTGGTTCAACTGATTCAGAAGTTGGTTCAATTGTTAAGTCATTAAGGGATTCATTTAGAGTTTCAGAGTTGTCTTCTTGATCAGTATTTTGTGAAGCTAAGTCAGAATTGTCAGATTTTGGGTTAGTTTCTTCATCAAATATTAAGTTGGTTGTCTCTTCAATTTTCTTAGTTGTTTTATTGTAGACTCTATAAGCTCTACTTGTTGTAGAGTACCCTAAAAAGATACCTGGGTTTGACTTGGATTGGAATTTTCCAAGATAGTCTTTGGTATTAAGAATATGGACTTTGCATCCAAAGACTCTAAGATAGTGTAGGTTTGGAAGTCTATGGTAGTAAAGTTCATAGGGTGTTTTACTTAACCTTTTATTAAGCAGAGTCCTATTTTGGATATAGCAAGCTGTGCTAATTGCTTCTGCCCAATAGTGGTTGGGTAGGTCAAATTCATTAAGCATAGCCCTAGCAGCTTCCTGTAGGGTTCTATTCTTCCTTTCTACTATGCCATTTTGTTGGGGGGTTCTAGGACACGAAAATTCGTGTTTATATCCATTTACTTTGCAGAATTCTTCGAATCTTTGATTCTCGAATTCTCCCCCGTGGTCAGACCTAAGTCTTTTTATTTTGGTATCATTTTGATTTTCAATCAATTTGCAAAAGTTGTTAAATAGGTTCAGGGTTTCATCTTTGGTCTTTAGAAACCTAACCCAGGTGAACCTAGAGTAGTCATCAATTATCACTAAGCAGTACCGGTTTCCACTTAGTGACTTGGCTCCATGTGAATCAAAAAGGTCAAGGTGTAGGAGCTCAAGTGTGGTTTGAGTTTGATCAGATTGGATCAATTTGTGACTAGACTTGGTTTGTTTGCCTTGATTACAGGATTCACATATTAGGTTTTCATTACTCTTAATTTTAGGAACACCCTTTACTAAGCCAAGTTGGGTAATTTTTGAGATAGTTCTTAGATTGGTATGACCTAATCTCCTATGCCAGAGTTTTGATTGTTCTAACTGTGTTAACATGCATTTGGGTATAAGGGGAAGATTTATAGTATATACATTGTTTTTCCTAGTGCCCTTAAGCATGATTTCTGAGTCTTGTGCGTTTCTAATTAGGCAGTTAGAATTGTTGAACGTAACTAAGTAACCAGAGTCACATAGCTGACTTATGCTAAGTAAGTTAAAATTAAAGTTTTCTACTAATAGAACTTTCTTAATAATGAAATTGGATTTAAGTTCAATATTACCTGACCCAATTACCTTGAGTGTGGCATTGTTACCAAATGCTACTGAGCCCAGGTTTTTGAACTTGAGTTTGGTGAACTTCAATTTGTCTCCAGTCATATGTCTGGAGCACCCGCTATCTAACATCCATTGGTCCAAATCTTTATGTTCCTACACATAAAGAATTTTTGATGATTTGGATCCAATTTGAGTTAGGGATAGCTTAGATTGAGTTTCACTTCCTAGTCTGTCTCACCCCAGTCTAGGGTTTTCAATCACGTTAACCTTAAGGTTTTTGTGAGACAGGTTTGAAGGTCAAAATTAATTTTGAAAGGGAATTTTCATTTATTTTGAAAAGATATTTACTTTTGAAAAAAAAAATTTGAAAACAGATTAAGTGTTTTTCAAAAAGATAATAAGTTTGAAAAATAGAGGTTTTGAAAAACAGTTTAGAATCTATAATTATTTGAAATTTGAGTTAGATTCGAATTTGACAAAAGTTAACTTGAATTTGAATTTCAGAAATTGGCTTCCAGGTCTTGGCGAGGCACTAGGCCTTCTTTGGCCGAAGCCTTATGGGATCATCCACCCTTTCCTTGACAAAGCCTTTTAATGAAATTTCATTTTCAAATTAAATTAGGTCATTTTCTGGTCTAACTAGCTTGGGTCTTGGATCGGTAGCTTCGGCTAGTTCCGCCAAATTGGCTTCCCTAACGTACTATCATCTCACCTCCTCCCAATACTATGTTTTCAATTTTCAAGTAATTTTAGTCCTTAAATCTAAGAATTCCTTAAATCTAAGCATGGCAATTTGCAAGAAATTAAATAAACACACAATCAATCAAATAAAAAAAACTATCTAATTATAAAAATTGTTTTGATTTTGGCTCCCCCTGGACTATAGCCTCTATATGGGTTAGGCAAGATGTGAATCTTGTCCTTGGGGATCCAAAATTGATTTGAACCAGTTGGTTTAGTCAGGCACAGTTTTGGCACCCATGCCTGAACCTTAGGTCTTGACTGGTTCAGTACAGCAAAGTAAGATCTTTGCCGAGATTTGGTTCTATAGCCAAGTCCGGATCGGTTTAGAACAGACTTCTGTTTTCCCAGAATCATATCAAGATTCTTGGAACCAGAAGTGAATCGTTCTAAAGCTGTTCTTAAATCCTTGACTTGAGTTTTCAGGGAGAAATTCTCTGATTCAAGTTTCTCAACTTGATCAGGGGTTTCTTCCTGAATTTTCTCAGTTAAGGAATTAGAATCAGCTCCCTCTTTCAGGAGTTTTACTTCCTGTCGGAGGGACTCGATTCGGAGTTTGGCTTTCGCCAAATCTCGGGATAGATAGGAAATAAGAGAATTTAATTGCGATTTTGAAAAACCCGTTACCTTTATTTCGCCGTCTTCGGAGAATGTCAGCTTGCCGTCGTCCCGTTCCGAGTCTGAGTCAGTCTCGATTTGATCCGAAGCGGTCAGGGCTAGAAGATTGGACTGAGGTGCTTCTTCTTCTTCTTCTGAGGAAGACTCGTCCCAGGTTGCTTGGAGTGCCTTCTTCTTTCTGTTCTTTTTGGACTCCTTTAGACTTGGACATTCAGTCTTGTAGTGGCCCTTCTTCTTGCATTCGTAGCAGGTTACGTTGGGCTTTTGTTTGTCAGTTGCCGGTTCATCTGTCCATCCTTTCTTCGGCTTGTTCTCCGTGTGTTAGTTTGGTTCTTCAACTTTTTGTAGTAGCTTCGAGCTAGCCGGACCAGATCTGATTGATCTTTTTCTTGATCTTCTATTTCTGATTCTGAGGTAGATTCAGGTTCAACTTGAATTTTCTTCTTGGTCATTTTCCCTGTTTTCCCTGCAAAAAAGGCTACACTTTTCTCGACCAAATTGGAGTTAGTCTGTTCATGCAGCTCAAGTTCAGAAAATAACTCATCTAGCTTAATTTTTGAAAGATCCCTAGAGACCTTGTATGCATCTACCATAGATGCCCACAAGGTGGTTCTAGGGAATGCGTTTAGGGCGTACCTTATCAGGTCACGGTTTTCAACCTTGTGACCTATTGTATGAAGACCATTCATTACCTCTGAATTCTTGCGTGGAGCTGGGCTGCTGTCTCGTTATCTGCCATTTTGATGGTGAAGAGCTTGTTCAGTAGCAGGTCCTTTTGCTGATCCTCGTGTCTGAGGTTCCTTCGTGGAGCTCGATTAGTTTAGCCCATAACTCCTTTGCACTGTTGAAGGGGCCTACTCGGTTCAGCTCCTCTTTCGTTAATCCGCATTGGAGAGTCTGAGTTGCTTTGGCGTCAGCTTCAATTTTCGTTTGAGAGTGTTGTCCCACTCCCAGTAGCTTTGTGGAATTCCTTCTGTATTTCGTGGGATCTCCAGACCGGACTGGATAATGATCCACATGTCCACCTGAGTTTTCAGGTGGACCTCCATGCGACTTTTCCAGTAGGAAAAGTCTTCTCCACTAAAGAGTGGAGGTCTAGCGGTGCTGTATCCCTCTTGCATAGACATTTACACTAAAAAGAAATTTACAAAAGAAATGTCCCAAGACTTGGTCTTGGTTTAGTAGTGCGAGATAAAAAAAATGATTAGAAAAAAAATAAAAAAAAATCCGAAAAAAAAAATATTCCAAACTGGTGGTTGCACCAAGTTTGAAAACTTGGCTCTGATACCACTTGTTGGATCGAGAAATGCGAGAGAGGGGGGGTGAATGTCGCAATTCGTTCGGATTTAAAAGAGCAAGTGCACAGCGGAATAAAATAGAGTAAAACAACGCTAACACGATCGTCTTACTTGGTTCGGAGCCTAGGTCGACTCCTACTCCAAGGCCCACGGTCGTTGACCGTTTTCTGCGGGCAATTCTATAAGTTCGCAAAGTTTACAAATAGATTTTACAATAAGGCAGAATAGTAAACTTTAAATACAGAGCTCTTCGTTACCGACGTCCGGTGTAGATCAAAGTTTCGGAGCAGCAGGACGTCGTCAGCTTGAGTTGGAAGATTTCTGAAGCGTGTCACGGAAGCAGAAGAGCACAGAAGCGTCGAAGCAATTGATGTTCTTTGAAGAGGGTCGAGGGCCCTCTTTATATAGGGCAGGGGGCGCCCGACATGCTCGGGGCGCCCTCCACGTGGCTGCAGATCCAGCGTGCTCTCGGTCGTGACTGATCGCTTCGACTTCGGGATAACAGTTGACTGGGGCGCCGACGCGCGCGGGGCGCCCGATTGACCGGTCAAAGTTTATCACCGAGGGCTTCGCGAGGGTGAGCTGCAGCCGCCTTCAGTGGCGTGGCACAGTGGGCGCCCGAGACACGCGGGCGCCCGACATGCGGGGCGCCCGACACACGCGGGGCGCCCCCGATTGCGCTGCTGTCGGGGCGTTTACCTCTCTGCTGACTTTGGGTTGACTCTGGGGCGCCCGACACATCCGGGGCGCCCTACTCAGCTACGGCCTCACTCCTTTGAGGCTCTCTGAGCTGCAAAACACAGTCCTTCGGTCCTGCATCTAGGGTTAGTCCAAAACAGCAAATAATAAGTTAGTTAAAACAGCTTTAGCT
Source organism: Boesenbergia rotunda (assembly GCA_024364735.1). Classification (NCBI taxonomy): domain Eukaryota; kingdom Viridiplantae; phylum Streptophyta; class Magnoliopsida; order Zingiberales; family Zingiberaceae; genus Boesenbergia; species Boesenbergia rotunda. The sequence continues at coordinate 37,784 of JAGFNQ010007346.1, read as the reverse complement.
GTCTTGGTTCTGACTTTGGGTCTCCAAAATGGAGCCCTAGGTCGAACCGACGCTTAATGTTCCCTCGAGGGGAACGCGTCCTCACCTACTCCTCTCGGGAGAGTTTTACCTGGTGCCAACCGGATCCTCCAGTTGGACTTTTGCCCAGCAGTCCTTCGCCAGGTCTTGAGTTACCAAGCTTCCCTTCGCTTGGTGCCTAGCAGCCCTTCGCTAGGTTTTTTCTTCTGGCAGCCCTTCGCCAGTGCCTAGCAGTCCTTGCTAGGGCTTGTCCTGTCTGGCAGTCCTTCGCCAGTGCCTAGCAGTCCTTTGCTAGGGCTTGTCCTGTCTGGCAATCCTTCGCCAGTGCCTAGCAGTCCTTCACTAGGGCTTTTCCTGTACACTCAAGAAACTCGTTAGACAACCATTAACCCTTAACTTTTGAACCTTTTTGCCAATATCAAAACACAGGTTTGACTTGGGTGCATACTGCACCAACA
>JAGFNQ010007346.1:0-36094 GCA_024364735.1 Boesenbergia rotunda | reverse complement strand
GGTGAAACCAGCCGAAGCTACCGATCCAAGACCCAAGCTAGTTAGACCAGAAAATGACTTAATTTAATTTGAAAATGAAATTTCATTAAAAGGCTTTGTCAAGGAAAGGGTGGATGATCTCATAAGGCTACGGCCAAAGAAGGCCTAGTGCCTCGCTAAGACCTGGAAGCCAATTTCTGAAATTCAAATTTCAAATTATCTTTTGTCAAATTCGAATCTAACTCAAAGTTCAAATAATTATAGATTCTAATCTGTTTTCAAACCTATCTCCTTTTTCGAAAAACTCTTAATCTGTTTTCAAAATTTCTACTTCTTAAACTTATTTCTTTTTCAAAAATCACTTAATCTATTTTTCAAAATTTCTAAACTTATTTGTTTAAAAATCTGTTTTCAAAAATAAAGAACTTTTTCGAAAATAAATTGAAATTCCTTTTCAAAACTAATTTTTACCCTCAAACCTGTCTCACAAAAACCTTAAGGTTAACGTGATTGAAAACCCTAGACTGGGGTGAGACAGACTAGGAAGTGAAACTCAATTTAAGCTATCCCTAACTTAAATTAGATCCAAATCATCTAAAATTCTTTATGTGTAGGAACATAAAGATTTGGACCAATGGATGTTAGATAGCGGGTGCTCCAGACATATGACTGGGGACAAATTGAAGTTCACCAAACTCAAGTTCAAAAACCTGGGCTCAGTGGCATTTGGTAACAATGCTACACTCAAGGTAATTGGGTCAGGTAATATTGAACTTAAATCCAATTTCATTATTAACAAAGTTCTATTGGTTGAAAACTTTAGTTTTAACTTACTTAGCATAAGTCAGTTATGTGACTCTGGTTATTTAGTTACCTTCAACAATTCTAACTGCCTGATTAGAAATGCACAAGACTCAGAGATCATGCTTAAGGGCACTAGGAAAAATAATGTATACACTATAAATCTTCCCCTTATACCCAAATGCATGTTAACACAATTAGAACAATCAAAACTCTGGCATAGGAGATTAGGTCATACCAATCTAAGAACTATCTCAAAAATTACCCAACTTGGCTTAATCAAAGGTGTCCCTAAAATTAAGAATAATGAAAACCTAATATGTGAATCTTGTAATCAAGGCAAACAAACCAAGTCTAGTCACAAATTGATCCAATCTGATCAAACCCAAACCACACTTGAGCTCCTACACCTTGACCTATTTGATTCACATGGAGCCAAGTCACTAAGTGGAAACCGATTCTGCTTAGTGATAATCGATGACTACTCTAGGTTCACCTGGGTCAGGTTTCTAAAGACCAAAGATGAAACCCTGAACCTACTTAACAACTTTTGTAAATTGATTGAAAATCAAAATGATACCAAAATCAAAAGACTTAGGTCAGACCACAGGGGAGAATTCGAGAATCAAATATTCGAAGAATTCTGCAAAGTAAATGGATATAAACACGAATTTTCGTGTCCTAGAACCCCCCCAACAAAATGGCATAGTAGAAAGGAAGAATAGAACCCTACAGGAAGCTGCTAGAGCTATGCTCAATGAATTTGACCTACCTAACCACTATTGGGCAGAAGCAATTAGCACAGCTTGCTATATCCAAAATATGATTCTGCTTAATAAAAGGTTAAATAAAACACCCTATGAACTTTACTACCATAGACTTCCAAACTTACACTATCTTAGAGTCTTTGGATGCAAAGTCCATATTCTTAATACCAAAGACTATCTTGGAAAATTCCAATCCAAGTCAAACCCAGGTATCTTTTTAGGATACTCTACAACAAGTAGAGCTTATAGAGTCTACAACAAAATAACTAAGAAAATTGAAGAAACAACCAATTTAATATTTGATGAAGAAACTTACCCAAAATCTGATAATTCTGACTTAGCTTCACCAAATACTGATCAAGAAGATAACTCTGAAACCCTAACTGAACCCTTTAATGACTTAACAATTGAACCAACTTCTGAATCAGTTGAACCAACCAATGAACCCAGAATTGAACCTATTGGACCAGCTGGACCTGAAGCTGAGCCAAGTACTAGAAAAACCAAGAAACCCAGACTCAGTCACCCAATTGACCAAATTGTAGGTGATCCAACCTTAGGAGTCAGAACTAGAGCTTCCTATAGAAATCTTAGTCAAATAGCCATGATTTCAAAAAATGAACCTAAGACTATTGAGGAAGCCCTACCTGATCCTGACTGGATCTTAGCCATGCAAGAAGAGTTAGCCCAATTTGAGAGAAACCAAGTCTGGGAGTTAGTACCTAAACCTAAGGGCAAATCCGTAATTGACACTAAGTGGGTATTTAGGAATAAGTTAAACGATCAAGGTGAAATAGTCTGAAATAAAGCCCGCTTAGTAGCTAAGGGATTCAGCCAAGTAGAAGGGTTGGATTATGATGAAACCTATGCCCCTGTAGCTAGACTTGAGTCTATTAGGATGTTACTAGCCTTTGCATCCCATAAAGGATTCAAATTATACCAAATGGATGTAAAGTCAGCCTTCTTGAATGGGCTCATTAAGGAAGAAGTCTATGTAGGACAACCCCCAGGATTTGAGGATATAGAAAAACCAGATTATGTCTATAAACTTAGCAAAGCCCTTTATGGACTAAAACAAGCACCTAGGGCCTGGTGTGAAAGACTATCCAACTACTTGATTTCTAAAGAATTCAAACAAGGTCAAATTGACCCAACCTTGTTTGTTAAAATTTTAGAAAAGGATATATTTATTGCCCAAATTTACGTAGACGATATAATATTTGGATCAACTAATTCTAAATTTCTAAAAGAATTTGTAACAATAATGGAAAATGAGTTTGAAATGAGTTTAGTTGGAGAACTCAAGGCCCACGGTCGTTGACCGTTTTCTGCGGGCAATTCTATAAGTTCGTAAAAGTTTACAAGAAAGATTATAACAAGAACAGTTTAGTAAACTTTAAATACAGCTCTTCGTTACCTACGTCCGGTGTAGATCGAAGTTTCGGAGCAGCGGGACGTCGTCAGCTCGAGTTGGAAGATTTCTGGAGCGTGTCGCGGAAGCAGAAGAGCGCAGAAGTGTCGAAGCAATTGATGCTCTGAAGAAGGAGGTCGAGGGTCCTTTATATAGGGCCTGGGGGCGCCCTGGTCGACGGGGGCGCCCCCCCACGTGGCAGCAGATCCGGTTGATGCTCGGTCGCCGTCTGATCCCCTTATCCTCGGGATCCGGTTTGACCGGGGCGCCCGGATGGCTCGGGGCGCCCGGATTGACCGGTCAAAGCCTCATCTCCTCGGCTTCGCAGGGATGCACTTCGGCAGCTGGCAGTGGGGGCGCCCGCGACACGCGGGGCGCCCGCGACAATCGGGGCGAAGCGCGTTGAGGTTCTTACTGACTTGGGTTGACCTTGGGGGCGCCCGGATCGTCCGGGGCGCCCTGCTCAGCTTCAGCCTCACTCCTTTGAGGCTCTCTGAGCTGCAGATACTCAGTCCTTCGATCCTGCATCCAGGGTTAGTCCAAATAACAATTATATTATTATTTTATACAGCCTTAGTTGTCTTGGTTCTGACTTTGGTCTCCAAAATGGAGCCCTAGGTCGAACCGACGCCTAATGTTCCCTCAAGGGGAACGCGTCCTCACCTACTCCTCTCGGGAGAATTTACCTGGTGCCAACCGGATCCTCCAGTTGGACTTTTGCTCGGCAGTCCTTCGCCCGGTCTTGAGTTACCAAGCTGCCCTTCGCTTGGTGCCTAGCAGCCCTTCGCTAGGTCTTTTCTTCTGGCAGCCCTTCGCCAGTGCCTAGCATTCCTTCGCTAGGGCTTGTCCATTCTGGCAGTCCTTCGCCAGAGCCTAGCAGTCCTTTGCTAGGGCTTTTCCTGTCTGGCAGTCCTTCGCCAGTGCCTAGCATTCCTTCGCTAGGGCTTTTCCTGTACACTCAAGAAACTTGTTAGACAACAACTAACCCTTAACTTTTGAACCCTTTTACCAATATCAAAACACAGGTTTGACTTGGGTGCAATCTGCACCAACAGTTATCATGCTTTGTTACATTGTCTGAGGCAAGTTTTAAGTGTGGGGGAAAATAATTGTGTATGGACGAATGCTTGTGAAAAAAAAATCTCTCTACGAAAAAAAAAGATGAAAAAAAATGTCTCTGTGGAAAAAAAAAGAGAAGAGAGAAATGAAAAAAAAGGTGAAAAAAAAGAAGTGAAATAAAAGAAAAAAAGAAAAAAAAATTGAAAAATAAAAGAGTGAGAAAAACAAAATTCTTGAGCATTCAGGATTTTGTTAGTTAGAAACACAAGAGTTAAGTTGTTAATAGATACATGCATTTTGAGAGATGTTGTGAGTAGTTGGGTATGACATTGAGAATTAGCAAGGAGAAATTTTGAGTGTTGGAGGTTTGGTTGAGTTGTTTTTTTGGCATATTATTTGATTGTATACGTCATGTTGATGGCCCCAATGCTCTCATATTCTCTTTGATCTTCTTTGTTATCTACTTTCTAGTTCTCTTGTTAGCACATGGTTCCTTCATTATTCATTGAAAAGTCCTCTTGATTTGTGTATTTATGCTATAGTAGTGGAGAAGTAGAAAATAAGCAAGCATATGGTAGTGCAATGTCATGAATGCTTTGAGATAACTCCACTTTCATATCTGTTATTTTTGTGAGCATCAGTGCATATATCTATCTTGTGAGGTTGTTGTCATGCTTAGTTTATTCAAGTTGATGAAATTACCATGCCTTTTGACTTATGTGAGATTTGGAACCATAAATACATTGATTCTTGAGACTTGATGATCCTAAGTAACCTTCTTTTATTATTTTTAAAGTATCGATAGGGGATGTAATGTTTGGGAGATATTTTGTTTCCTTTTAGTTTTGTTTGCTTGCTTGAGACGTGCAAGAATTAAGTGTGGGGGTGTGATAACTAGCAATTTGATCGATAAATTTTGTGCCATTAGTGGGGAAATTTAGGGCTCTAGGGTGTGTTTGTTTATGAAATGATGTATAATTATTAATAGGATGTATTTTCATTGGTTAATTAATTTTCTTACATTTTCACACTCATATTTCATTCTATTGAATTTTTGGACAGCTTGTGCATCATCGGATCAAAAGGGGCACATCCGGGGCGAAGATGATCATTTTGTTGGAGCCTGATTGGTCACCAGACCAATCAGGGGAGAGCCTGATTGGTCACCAGACCAATCAAGGAAGGCCTGATCGGTCCAGTGACCGATCAGGGGAAGGCCTGATCGGTCCAGTGACCGATCAGGGGAAGGCCTGATCGGTCCCCAGACCGATCAGGAGCAGATGGCACAAAGGAATTCAGAAATTTAGCTACTGATCATATCCTGATCGGTCCCCAGACCGATCAGAGAGACTCCAGACCGATCAGGAAGCATCCAGACCGATCCAGAGCCATTCAGTCCGATCAGTAGCTGTCCAGATGCGATCGAATGCACGGGTCATCACAACCTTCCACTTGAATCTGGCAACGACGATTGATGGAGCTTGATTGCAAGTGATCTCAGCCACTCATCAGAGGAAATCAAGGGTGGAAAGGAGGAGTAGAAAAGGGGATTAGGGCAGCCAAAGAGCGGATCTCATCTCATCTCACGCCATCACGCACACACGCGGCGACGTTCTCCTCCACCCTCACCGCCGGTGGTCCACATCTCCACAGTCGCCGGTCGGTCATTTCCTCCCCCTTCCATCTCTCTTCATCTCCTTTCCCTCTCCACTCCACCGTCGGCAGCAGTTCATCACAGCTTTTCCTTCACAGCAACTTAACTTCATCTTTTCTTCTTCACAGCAGCGTCTTCAGCATATGGCAGCAGTTTCTTCCTCCATGCCTTCATCAGATTCGGTTGTTATGTATTGATTGATGAATGTTTGTGGTTGATTTGTGAATGCTTGTAATCAATTTCTGATCCCTATGTTTAAGTTGCTTGCATTTGACTCATCTTGATTCATGTTTGTTACATGTTTGATGAATTGTCCCTTCCATTAGATAGATTTCAATTTTACATTTTCTTTAGCTTAGATTCTTTTAAGATGTGTTAGTTTGATTGCTTTATGTTTCCTTATGGTTATGTCTTTCGGTTTTATGCAATTAGGTTAGGTTAAGTTTCATTAATGCTCTATTTCTTTAATTGCTCCCTTTATGTTGTCTTTCGTTTCCTTGCCAAGTGTAGTTAGGTTAAATTAGATTCTCTTCACTTGCATTGTCTTTCAGTAATCAGGATTAGATTTCATACTTGCTTCGTTGTTTCGTTTCGTAGTCTTAGTTTTCAAATCCAAACCCCCAGTTTAATATCCAAAATCCAAAAGCTATAATTTGGAATTCTAAAATTATTAACCTATCATTACATTCCTTGAGAGAGACGACTCGAGTTACTCTATACTACATTAGTTTAGAGGAGTTCGACATTTTAATTGTATTTGAAACCGTAACGCGACTAAAACTCAGTTATCAGGAGGGCACGACAAGAAGCTTTCAGCGAGCAAGGCAGATTGTCCCGGGGAGGGAGGGGCGACGAGAATGACCAGCAGATCATGGAGAGGGAGGGGCGGCGAGAGGCTATTGTCATTTAATAATTCGTCGATTCTGCAAGAAACCGTAACATAACAATTATATATAGAGAGAATTTTACCATGTAAATTTCATACAAATCTCAATTAATTTTTCAATTTAAAATTTTTTTATACTTAACATTATAATTTAATCATTAAATCTTAAAAATAAAATCTAATTAACACAATCAATATATATATATATATATATATATATTATTTTTTATTTTTGTCTTTCTTCTTCTTTCTTAGCCCATTGTGGTTTGTGTTCTTGTGGATAAGAGAGCTCAAGAGAGTATGGCAGCAGTGTGGTGTGCATCTCAACCCAGTCGATAGGAGCGCCTCTCGTCGCTCCACACCTTTCCATCTCTTCTCCGCCTCAGGATCGTCTTCCTCACGCAACTAGACAGGTGTGTACTCCTATTTCCTCCCTCATCCTCTGCTAACTTGGTCCTCTTCCATCTGCACAAAATGGACGAGAAAAACGGTACTTTTGATCTGTTGTTGTTGTATAGCGGATGCTGTTTCTTTTTCTTTCTTAATTAGATGGCAAAACATTTTTGCTGATTTATCTTGGCTTCTCTTGGCGTTGTACTAAATCTATCTGCTTCAAAGTTTTCTCTTTGCTCAGATTGCACAAATTTCATCGGTGAACTGCTAATTCTAGGTTTGTGTAGTTCCTGATTGTGTTAAAGATTAGTTTAGAATTTAAGAAGTCGAAATGACAATATCATTTCTTATCTTCCTCAATAAACTGAGTTGTACTCATTCCGACTTTCTTCATCAATGAAGATGATTGGGGTTCAGGAGATATCAACTAGTTTTTTCCATTTTCTATGAAGCAGTTTCATGGGGAGACTGGGATTTTAGACTTTTTGCTGCAATCGAAAGTTTTTGAAATAAACAATAAAGCATTCTTTTTTTCCATTCGTAATTCATGTTCTTCATCTGTTATGTTCAAAATGTCGTTTGAGATGAGTGCTACTGAATTTGTTGAGGGAAATAAACAATGATAATTATTGGAAGCATCTGTTTATTTATTTTTTGGAATTTCACCTTTTGCATGTAAAGATTTATGTTCTGAATAGTTTATTCGTTCTTGATTCTGCAATTAATATAACAAACTTGTATGATGTTTGCAGTTGAAACTTGAAAATATTTAGTGAAACTAGGCAATGAAGTGCATGGTAGATTGCAAAATAGAGCATGCTCCCTTAGATGCTTCAGCTAAGGATCTTGGTAAACAAAGTATGAAGCAAGAACAATTACATGATGACTTATCGACCAAGGTAATGCTCTTGTAATTCAAATTCTTGTTTGCATAATCATCCACTACTACTAAAGATAGTATTGTCTTAAGGTCATAGAGATGCAACATGTGTTGAGCCATGATGCTAAAGTTATTTTCTGTAGATGTTATGGAGTTCTTATTCCTAAATTCTTACACTCTAGATCTTTACTTTGAGATACCTATTATCTTTTACAAACAAAAGTTATGAGACATCATGCATGTTAGGGAGTTATGTATCAACAAGGAGCAAAGGAACTCTCGTAATATGTCTTATTCGTCGATAATGCATTATAAGAAAGATAGAGGGGTTACCTATCATTTGTATGAGGAACAATTCCGCTTAATTCTCATTGTGATATCAGAGCCACCCTAGTTCCTTCTCACTCAGACCATTCACGTTGGTAGGTTTGCTAATCAAATCTTAAGAGAGCTTAGAGTTGAATTTATTTATAACAAACTGAGTTTCTACAATATATTTGAACCAACTTGAAAGGGAGGGAGTATGTGTGAATATGTAAAGAGTAAGAGATTACTCGAAATACTTTCCATTAATCAATAATACATATATAAAGGTAGAGAGACCTACTAAAATTTCCATGAGGAACAATTCTCCTTAATCTCAACAATGCATGATAAAGAAATGCAGCTCCGGCATATAGGTCATATTATAATCTCTAGCTCAAGACTTGCTTTGACATTTGCTCCAACTTTTTCCAATCTCGGTCCATATTAAATCAATCAGAATTGCCAGGTCATATATGGTTGGGAAGAGAAACTAAACTTGGAGGGCCAAAATGATATTAGGAGGTGTACTTCTATACTTAATTATGAACAAGGTGATGAAAAGAAGATTGTGTATGTCTGTGCCTTCATACGAACTCGACCAAGAGACGAACTCCCCTACTGTGCATCAGCAATTGTTTGGAAGAGAAAAAAACCCAATTTTTTGTTACTGAAACTTTATTCTACAGGTGCAACCAAAAAATTATAGGTACAAGTAATAGCAGTTATCATATGAAATGATAATCATGTAGGGTGGGAAATTTTTCATCGTTTTCTCTATGGCAGATGGGTATGACTATGTTCATTGCTACACACCTGGAAGCTTGGCTTTTTCTGACAAAGGACGAGCAACCTTTATTTGTACTCTCCATTAGTGAAATATCTCCACCTAATTATCAACAGAAAAATTCAGATATTCAGTGAAAAATATTTGTAATGATCATCCCTGAGGTTTCTTATCAAACCTCATTTCTGAAAATTAGGCCCTCAGGAATACATCTAATAAGTCTCGTATAGTAGGACTAATATGGTAAAGACTTGTTTCAAACTGATCATTAGAATGTGTTAGCACTCCTAAACTCTATATTTCATGAGCGTATCTTCCTTAATGTTAACAGGAATACTACAAATGGGGCACAACTAGAAAAGCAATTTCAAGTTCTTGCTCTAGAAAGCATGAAATCTGCACTACATGCTTGAAAGGAGACAGATGCCAAACAGTGCTTACAAGAACAAAGAAAATGGGTAGTTTGATAGATGAAAAGAAACCTCATGAAGCACAGTCATTGTTTAATGGCTTGATTAACGAGGGTCATAAGCCTTCTGTGGTGACATATACAACTCTATTAACCGCTTTGACAGTACAGAAGCAATTTAAATTCATTCCTTCACTTCTATCTCGGTTTGAGAACAGTGGATTGAAACCTGACTCAGTTTTCTTCAATGCCATAATTAATGCATTTTCGGAAGCTGAGAATATCGATGAAGCTATCAAGATCTTCTGGAAGATGAAGCAAAGTGGGTGCAAACCAACAAGAAGCACTTTCAATACTCTTATAAAAGGATATGGCATTATTGGCAAACCTGAAGAATCAAATCTGCTTTTGGATATGATGTCTCAAGAGGAGAATACAAGGCCTAATCATCAAACATACAATATGCTCATTAAAGCATGGTGCGAAAAGCAAAATCTAATTGAAGCATGGAATGTATATCATAAAATGTGCGAGTCTGGCATTCAGCCTGATGTCGTCACATATAATACTATTGCAAGGGCTTATACTAAAAATGGTGAAACAAGGAGAGCTGAAGGGCTAATACTGGAAATGCAGACAAGATTACGTCCAAATGAACGTACTTGGGCCATTATTGTCTGTGGGTATTGTAAAGAAGGCAACATGAAAGATGCATTGAGGTGTGTAAATGAAATGAAGGTGTTTGGTATTAGTCCAAATATTGTTGTCTTCAACACTTTAGTCAAAGGTTTCCTAGATCTCCAAGACATAGCTGGAGTTGATGAAGTGAGTATTTAGTTTGATGATCTTTCTCTTAGTCAACAATCTCTTAGCAATGGCAGTTGATCATAATTTCTACTTGAACAGGTAGTAGCAATAATGGAAGAAATTGGGATCAAGCCAGATATTGTCACATTCAGCCACCGGCTGAATGCATTGTGTGCAATGGGACTGATGGCCAGATGCATGGAGCTGCTAAGTAAGATGGTGGAAGCAGCTATTAAACCAGATGCACAAGTATATAGCATCCTCGCCAAAGGTTATGTCAGAGCAAGGGAACCTGCTAAAGCTGAGGCCCTTCTCGTGGCTATGAGTGAACTCGGCATAAAAGCCAATGTTGTGACCTTCACAACAATCATCAGTGGCTGGTGTAGTGCAGCAGATATGGAAAATGCAATGAGGGTCTTCTCGATGATGTGCGAGTCCGGTGTTTCACCCAACATAAAGACTTTTGAAACACTTATATGGGGATATGGTGAAGCAAAACAACCATGGAAGGCTGAGGAGCTTCTTGATACAATGAGGAAAACTGGAGTGAGGCCTAAGAAAAACTGTATTCGCCTCGTTGCTGAAGCCTGGAAAGCCGTCGGGTTGCAGAATGAGGCTAGCAGAGTGCTTGGTTCTCTGAATGACTCTAATACAAGTCATAATGAAAGTGATTCATCTCTTCATTTGTCGAATAAGGAGCAACTTAACCAAGGGCAGGTTTCTTGTTCTGCAAACTCAAAACCTCGACAAATAGCCAACCCACTCACTGACGGTGGACAGAGATTTAAGACCAATGGAATTGGAAGGGCCTCACAGTATGCTGAGGTTAGTTCTGAGACTTTTCAAATTTCCACAAAATCAGCATTAATCAGTGCTTCCTTCAGATTTGGAGTTAGGAACCCAATCAAAAGCCAGAAACAGCCTGGGATGTACAGCCAAACTATGAATTGCAAAGCTGGGTTCCTGTAATACAGAAAGTTGATTATTTGATTGATAAGTTGAAGGATCCAGTTTACTAGATGTTGTTTATGACAAAATGTAGAAGAGAGGTCCATCTGTTAATTATGTTGCATGATTCTGCAAATTTCTTCTTACTGGCATTTTGATTTAGATGTCACTATGATGCCTTCTGAATTGAAAAAGGTGTTCTAGCTAGTTCACTGTTAATATAGTCTTATTAACTAGACAAACATTGAGTCCAAAAATACACATTTTCAATTATTCAAACCATCTAGTGGATTGGCGTTCAAATAAAAATATTTTATCTAATATCCATATTTCAATCAACTAGAACAAAGGTCCAATTACCTGCAGTAGTAGGTGGTCGAAGTCTTTGGCGGACTTGCTGACCAAAGAGCTGAAGAAATCACCATCGAAGAGTCCTTGGAAAAAAAAACACTCACCAAATCTCTAAGATAGTCGAGGGTGTTAGGGTTGCAATTTTACAAATAAAGTCTCATATTGAAAATATATGGAAAAGATTATGGCTTTCATGAGAACAATATCACCATTAATATGAGGCCTTTTAAGTAGAGCCCAAAGAGAAAAGCATGAGGGCTTAAACCTAAAGCAATGATATATCTAAAAGTGTAACACTAACACATATGCATATGTGTACAAATGCAAATATGTGAATATTGATTTTTTCAAGCGAGTTGACATGACCTGAGCCTCATCCAGTAATCAAGATGTAGTCTAGGAGATCACCAAGGGAACACAAGTACTAACTAGCTCTATAAATCATGACTATATATTGAGTTATCTACTATCCAAACTAGGCAAAGTGAAGGGAGATCATAAAACTAGGTCATCACATAAATATTTCAGTAAAACTTTGCTCACTTCATTGTTCTAAAGAAAGAGAAAAATTATTCACCAAACATACTAGCATTAAACTTTAACAACACTCGTGAATTACATTAACGTGGATGGGGCACAAGGCCTAGAAAAAGAAGTGGCGATGCCGACCCTCGTCTTGGATGCAGAAAGTAGAGCCCTTCTTCCCCCTTCCCAAATAAAGGGCCCAAACACAACCTGCATCATCGATCACAAGAACCAACTATGATACATCATGTGGAGGCTATTGGAACTTCGTTCGCTGAGCCCTGTCGGTGGATCCTGTCCTTTTGCACCTACCACCAATCTAGGACTCATGACACCCAGGATTGCTACCAATATGCTCGAAAGATGCACCACTCCGCCAACTAGGAGTTCTAGTACCAGCGGCCATCATAGAATAATAGGTGTGATCGACATCCGACTGGACATCCTCGGCGAGGCACGACCAATGCCGATTGGCCCTGACAAGTAGCTCAACCATAACAAAACAACCATGCCCTGCACCTATCCTCGCCGCGGCGAAACTCAAGCATCCTTAGACTCGACAAGAAGAGAATCATGGTAATGCCATTGTAGGAGACGTGGGCATTATAGCAGGAGAACCAATCGATGGAGACACGGGCGTCGACTCGAGATCTATGTTGTGGGTTGTAGCTAGGAGCAGGCCAAAGGGCCAGAGATTAGATTTAGACAATGGGGCCTGGAGAGGGTAGAGTACCCCATGATGATGCCCTTATCATTCGAGTTGTTATTGCTAACTATAGTATACACAGGGCTTTTGTCGACACAGGTAGCTCTGTGAACGCCATTTTCAAGAAGGTGTTCGACTAGTTGGATATCAATAGAAGCGAACTCCAACCAATGACAACCTCATTATATGGATTATAAGAAATGTGGTTCAATTGCTTGACCATGTCAAATTAGCCATCTCCCTCAGGGAGGAGCCCCTTATGCGAACTCGCCGAACCACCATTATAATTATGGTATTCTGCGTACAATGTGATCTTAGGAAGACTAGTGCTAAACGAGTTTCGGGCAAGTGTTTCCACCTTCTGCCAAAAAATTAAATTTCTAGTGGATAACTCAGTGGGTGAAGTGAGGGGAGACTAGTTGGTGGTGCGTCAGTGCTATATGGACGTCATCAAGATAGAGGCACATAAAACCCTCAAGATCCAACAATCAGGGGTAAGTGCAATACATGAAGCACCCTCATACCAACTTAATGAAGAAAAGGAAGAGATACAAATCCACCCAAGCCGATCGGAGGCTACCGCTTGTATAACCGCTAATTTGCCGACTGAACTTAAAGAGGAATTGGTCATTTGTTTAACTCGCAATAAAGATGTGTTCCTCTGGACCCGCAAGAAATCATCGACATATCGACCATGGTGATGGAGCATAGACTTCCCTGACACTCGGCCGGTTAAGTAGAAGAAGCGAGGTGTTGGAGCAGACCAAAACAAGAATATCCGCGGGGAGGTCGACAAGCTGTTGGAGGCAGGTCACATCCGGGAAGTACAGTTACCCTCCTGGCTAGCTAATGTTGTGTTGGTGTCTAACCCGGAAAACAAATGGTGTGTCTTAGTGGATTTTCGAGACTTGAACAAAGCATGCCCAAAGGACTACTACCCTTGTACCACATCGATCAAGTGGTAGATTCTACTTCTGGGTGCAAGCAGATATATATGCTGGATGTTTATCAAGGATATCATCAAGTCCCACTCACTAAAGAGGACCAAGAAAAGGTTAGGTTCATCACAACCGACGAAACTTGTTGTTATATTGTTATGTCATTTGGACTAAAAAATGCAGGGGTCACCTATCGACGACTTATGAACAAAATCTTCCGAGAGAAGATCAAAAGAAATATGAAGGTATATGTAGACAACATCCTGATTAAATCCTTCCAGTCGGCTAACCTAATCACAGATGTTGATGAAACATGCAACACCATGAGGGCATACGGGCTCAAGCTCAATCCTTGCAAGTGTCTATTTGGAGCCAGAAGTGGTTGCTTCCTGGGCTATGTGGTGACCGAACAAGGAATCGAGGTGAACCCCAACAAAGTACAGGACCTTCGCGGTATGGCTCCTCCAAGGAATCTGAGGGAGGCACAAAGGTTGACCAAACGGATCATTGTATTATCTCGGTTCATCTCGAGATCATCATATCGGAATCTCCCATTCAAGATACTCCGTAGGGCCACCAAATTTTAGTGGGATGAAGATTATTGATGGGTATGACTTGGCGAGTTTCCTAAGCGAATACTAGGTCGTCCTTGAGAAACCTCTCTATGTCTACGGATTAAAAAATTAATCCAAATGGAGACCCGTCTCTTAACGACCATCTCGTCATCGTATCGAACGATCTAAATTACAACTTAGCCAATCTCAAAGATCGAGCCTTGTAATTTGCCTAACCGTTCGACCGCGGAATAGACGACGAGTGGATCACCAATTTTTGTGTTTATTATCGGGGTCCATGACATGATTAATTATTATAATTAATTATCAAATAATTAACATAACAATAATTAATCAATCACATAAAATGATAGAACTAAAGTAGGAGCCAAGGAAGAGTATATACCTTCCATTACCTTACGATCTTCTACCGTATGACCCTCCCCTCTTGGACGTCGTGTGTGCGACGATCTACTAAGAACCGTGGTCACCAAGTCGATCCCTTCTCCTTGCGCCAACCAATCCCTAATCAAAGGGATGTCGCTGGCCACTCCAAGGAAGAAGACAATCCGAACACAAACCCTACTAATCCTGTCCTCCACCGTCGGCGCCCGAGCTTTGAGCAACTCGCCTTCTTCTCCACAATAAAGTTGCACCACTGCGCAACTCGCCTTCTTCTCCCCAATAAAGTTGCACCACTGCGCAACACTAATTCTCCAATTAGAATTGCGTTCTCCACAGATAGCGTGCTCCCACACAAAAATTGCGCCTCCGATTGCGTGCTCCCACACAAAAACTTGCATGAGCAATTTTGTTCTCCTCGGATTGCGTGCTCCACAAATTATCCACAGGTTGCAATTGCGTGCGCAATTAATTTCTTAGATCAATTTAATTACGTGAAGCAATTAAACTTCTTGAAGCAATTTAATTGCGTGAAGCAATTAATCTTCTTTTGTCGCAGTGCTCCCTTGGAGCAATTTAATTGCGTGGAGAAGGAGCAGGAGATCTATCGAGCGAGAGAGGGAGAGAGATAGAGAGAGGAGAAGGAGAGGGGAAACTTAAGGGGGCGTTTGGTTTGGAAAATTTTTTCTATTTTCTATTTTTCATTTTCTGTTTTCCATTTTTGGTTTGGAAAATTTTTTCTATTTTTATTTTTCATTTTCTGTTTTCTATTTTTTATTTTCTGATCTAGTTTTTAGAAAACGGAAAATGCGTTTGGTATGATATACTATAACTCTATTTTCTAAAAAAGAAAACTGGAAAATGCGTTTGGTACGTTAATATTGAAAATTATAAATAAAATATTTTAAAAATAAAAAATAAAAATCGGTGAAGCATTATAATTCTTTTTAGAAATAATATTTTTTAATCAAAAATTTTTTAAATATTTTTTAATCAACATTTCCTTTTTTTAATCAATAATTTTTTAATCAACAATATAAAAAATATATTTTAAATCTATAGATCGTATATTGGGAAGAATTATTTGCATCCTATCGAGATAAACCATCACAGCAATACCGGTAATTGGGAAGCAACCAAGTCCTTATCTAAAAGGTCACCTACTCAAAAAATTGTGAATAAGGATACACTAAAGGTCATTGCAATAGGGGCTTTCTCAAAGCAATATCAGCTTGCACATATACATTTCAGTTAAATCTTGATCATAAACAAAAGAAGAATAACAAACAAACTACTCTGTAAAATACAGTAGAGAGTTGAGCCTCACTGCTTTATTTAGTAGATATTACATTTGTTCATCGAATGTCAGAATAGAATAACAAAACAACACAACAAAGAACAAATTTTCCTTAGTTCCATGAACCTCCATCAAGGTAGCAAGGATTCCATCGATTGTATGCAAGCAGCTTCATCCTAGACCTCATTATTCTAGCAGGTGAGAATGCATTGTTTTGATAACGTCACCATAATATTAGATCCAATAGCCTAGACAGAAGTGGACAATGCAAAGGACTCAACCTCCAAACCTTTTATCTATCTAAACTCTAAAAAGGACAGAGAACTGACAAAAAAAAAAGAAATCATGCATGTGCATGATCATAAAATACTCCTTAGATTCAAAGAAAATTCCCATAAGATTTGTAACTGCTTGTGCTCTATGATTAAGAGAAAGCAATCAATATTCAACTGGCACAAAAGGTCTAGCCAGCAAATATGACAATTGAACTGAAACATGTGATGATAGGATGATAGAAAATTAAGAAATGTATTATTATCCAAGAACTGACAGTAAACAGATAAAATGAGACAAAACAGGAGACTATGGCACTGGTATCAAAACAGGAGACTATGGCACTGTCATATGAGACTTACTACACTTAAAATAGATCTAAGGGATCTTGGTGTTAAGTTTAACACCTCACATAATTCTTCCAACTTATGTGGAATTTTGTTGGTTAATTAGATAGTTGGATCAATGCAGAACAGGCAGTTGTAAAATAGCAGAACAATCAAGGATACATAAACTGTGCATTAGAGCGAGATAGAGAAGCCAGGAGTTCAAGAACTCACTAGAAGTATATGACAAAGATGTGTTTCCTTAGCTTGAAAAGCACTAAGAATTAGTTTACTAGAGTTGGTGCACCATTTTCACAAAGCTAGAAGCAGTTCAAGTAATCTCACATGGGGAACTAGGCAATGCCTCAAATAATCATAATCTTCAATTTAATATCATAGATATGTTTGAAAGATCTTATAAGATTCTCAGATAGCATAATTCCCAGTGTAAAAAATGCTCCTTGTTTCTGGCAAAAGAGAAGGTACAAAGTGATTTACAAGACTAGTAAAAATTATATGTGCTTTAAATGGGCGAGTGATGATGGCGAGCGGCGAGTGATGACGGTGAGCGGCGATGAAGGCGAGTGATGATGGCGAGCAGCGAAGGCGACCGGCAGAGGGTGATGCCGCGATGAAGGCGAGCGATGAAGGCGAGTTAGGGCACCGGAATCGGGTCGAGCGATGAAGGCGAAGGCGAAGGCGAGCAGGGTGATGCGGCGAAGAGTGGCTGAGAAAGGGTCGAGCGATGTGTGATGCGAGCGGCGAGCGGCGTGCGGAAGAGGGTGATGCGGGTGATGCGGTGAGTTAGGGCACGAGAATCGGGATCGAGGGGAATAAGGGAGGAAAACGCGCATTTTCCCGTTTTCTATATTTTGTACCGCATTTTCTATTCTCCTCAGAAAACGATATTTTATCATTCTCTATTTTCTTAGAAAATGACATCTCATTTTCCAGAAAATAGAGTTAGAAAATGCCAACTAAACAACATTTTCTAGAAAATAAGAAAATGAAAATAGAAAATACTCAAACCAAACGCCCCCTAAGGTTTTCTAGTATTCCATTGGATCCTTGGTTTCATGCCATCATGGGGTATATATAGGACTACGATAGGGATCATGAGGAGGAGTTGGGTCTTAGTCTGCTAATGGATCCAAACCCGATCCATTAATGAAGTTCCATTCCACTAAAGGATCTTCATTGAATTACCTCACCAATCCCATATTTACAAATGGGCTCCACCTATTATGAGTACATCCATCTCCCTGTGTTTAAGATATCGTATGCCCGTCGATTAATTTAAATTACTGACAATTTTAATTAATCAACTTCTAACTCCTTGACTGGTACCACTCAACCTTATTATTATGTTGGATCAAATCCACCTGTAGGGTTTAACATGATGAACCTTATGAGCTCATCAAGGAAACATTATCATCCTGACTCACTAGGACACGGATTCCGTCAAAGTTGTGGCGTGTGTATTAGAAGAAGTCCACCAAGGCTCTTGTGGGAGCCATGGGGGGGGATGGCTCGCTTGAAAGATTTTGTTGGCAGGGTTTTTTTTTAGAATATTCTACACCATCCAATGGATCTCTTGATGTTAAATATGACAAATTAAATTCTAAGGATTAAAATGAGAAATAACCTTTGAGAAATTTTAGGAAAATTTTCCTAGAATTATCTAAAGCTTGTTTTGGGTGTGTAGGGATAAAACGGGTTGGAGAAAGATCCATTTTTAGTTATCTCAATTATTAAAGGAAATATTTAATTTGTTTAAATCATTTCTTTAAAATTCATTTTTCTTTTCGCAAGAACCCGAGATCTGAGCCCTAAGTTCTTCCTTGATCTCGATTTCACTTTTCTTCCTCTTGCCAAGCTCTCTCACTCTTAAACCTGATCCTCGTTTCCCCCAACCTCATCGACGTTAGCCTTCATGTGAGCTGATCGACCTTACTCCGGTGCGCTACCTTGATCCGTGGTCATCCTCCTCACACCCTTTTCACGAGCTGATCGGCGTTGACCTCCACACTTCCATCCTGGTCACAGGCAATTAGAGATTGCGCTTCCCTTCCTCGATTGTCGATGATTTCTTCAGCCTTTAATTCATTTGTGTTGGTTGTTGGTTTTCTTTGAATCAGAGCAGCGGAGTGGGTGCCGACAAAACCTTAGGTCAGCATTGTGTGGTAGTTGTTCTTGGAGGAGTATGTGTTGCTGATCGGATTGAAGATTACGGTAGCAAACATGATAGGATTGTTGGGATCTCCCGACGACATAAACAAAAATCCGCAGCGGAAACAAGATTCCTCAAGCGATCCATGCGAAAGAAAACTCGTACAAAGGCGATCTACAGCTACTTATCTTATAGATATACTTTTGATGCGTGCCCTTTCGTTTATCCCGCTCGTCCAAGGTACGCAGGATCTCTTACACGTTCAAGGTTCCGTGCCTCTATGCGTATCCACACGAACATAATCTCTCAACTTCGGAGAAGAACTACCTTAATTGTGCTAGCAACTTAAGGTAGTTCGTGTTGGCGCAAGATGCATCAGTGATGTCCTCCTCTAAGTGTTTCAATGTTTGATAATATGCATAAGTCAGTGATACATTGACCAAAGGAAGAGTAGTCAAGAAAACTGGACCAAAGTGAACCAAAGTCCTAGTTAACCTAGGCACTATGTCCTGACTGAGGGTTGAGCACTAAGTCCTGGTGAGTGAAGCTGGGCACTAAGACCTGGTGAGTAAAGCTGGGCACTAAGACCTAGTGAGTGAAGCTGGGCACTAAGACCTGGTCGGGGACTGGGCACTGAAGACCTGGTGAGTGAAGCTGGGCACTAAGTCCTGGTGAGTGAAGCTGGTTAAAAGTTCTGACAAGTGAAGTTGGGCATGAAGTCTTGGTCCGAGGGATTGAGCAACTTAGCTGAGCGATGACTAAGGACAGAAGTAGAGATGGGTCGAGTTTCGGACGTCTCGAGATCCGAGAGTATCGAAGGCTAAGAAAAGTCCAACCGGATGAGCCGGGTGACAATCGTCTCCTGAGAGGAGTAGGTGAAAGGCGCGTTCCCGGGGATGGGAACTTAGGCGTCAGTTCGACCTAGGGTTTCACGAAAATCGAATTCAGAACCAAACCCTTAAGGCTAAGGATATATATGTGTTTGCTTGTATTTATGTATCTTGCAGGTACCTAAAATTGAAGACAAAGCAGGCAAACAAACACACAACAAGGCTAGAAACCAGCTGCTAGGCGCCTCCTTCAGCTAGGGCTCCCCAGTCAGCTAGGTGCCTCAATGGGTTAGGCGCCTGAATGAATCGGCGCCTCCTTCAACATAGGTGCCCTGGATCAAAGGGTTATCTGCCGCTGCGAGTTCGGCGCGGAGATAAGCTTTGACCAGGCTCTATGAGGCGCCTCATTGATCATAGGCGCCCGATACCAAGCCTATAGAAGGGGCTTCGACCCCTCAACTCAAGACAACAATTCCAAGATCATTTTGAGCATTCCGAACAGAAAAAAAGCGCTAACGACGAAGCTCTGCGACCAAGGAAGCTCCGGGAGGAAGTGCGCGGCACTTCAGAGTTCCAGATCGGCCGAGTCTTCAACCTTTTTCATTTGGTTTGATTTACTTCCGTATTTCAATTTACTTAATATTTTGATTATAAATCGTACACTGTAAGACGGGTTTCTCCGCCTTTGGAAAGTCCGGAAAGGAGACCATTAGTGGACGGGTGTTCCCGTGCTTAGGCCTTGAATGTACTGACCCTTGGGGGTCAGGAACCAAGTAAATCCCGTGTGTACAAAGTGTCTTTCTTTTATGTTCTTTCGTATTTCCGCTGCACACTAACTCTATATCTAGAACGTTCGAAAGTTTATGACAAGTTTCCTAAGGTTTTTACGGGTCGATATTCACCCCCCCTCTATTGACGGCACCGGTCCCCACAAGTGGTATCGGAGCCTGGTCGCTCTTCACCGGGCTAACGACCGATGGAGCAAGGACGCCAGGAGTTGAGGGGGAGCCCAGGGGTGAATCAGGTACATTTTTTTTAAATGTCAATTTTTAAATTTCATATCACATGCTTTAAGTGCAGGGAGAGAGGACACTATAAAAATCAGTGTTCTACTCGTAAGAGTCGAACTTCACCACCGGCAGTAAAGGAGGCACCAACGCCTGGAGTCCAGAGGGACAAAAGTCAGATAAAATGCCTCAAATGTCAAAAGTACAGACACTACAAGAATAAGTGTCCGGCAAAGGTACAAAAAATTTATGTTCCTAGAAATTTTCAAATTCCTGCATTGTCTTATGATAAGTTAGATAATTTCTCTGAAAAATTAGGATTATTGCATAGTCAAATCAAAATTTTACTTGCCCAATTAGAAAATGTAGACAATGCTAAAATATGAGAAATTAACTTTTTAATCCTTAATGTCAATGCAGTCATTTTTAAAATAAATTTTGATAATATTAATTCTGTAAATTCTAAAAATTCTGATAATATTAATTCCGAAAATTCTGATCATGAATTTAACTCTGAAAGTGATAATCTTGAAATTATTTCTGAAAATCTTCAGGATAATCTTGAAATTATTTTTGAAAATCTTGAGGATAACATTGAAAATGTTTCTAAGGATAACATTGAAATTATTTCTGAAAATCTTAAAAATAACATTGAAAATATTTTTAAAGAATTTTTTGAGGATAAAGATAATTTTGCTGAGGATATTGAAAATGAAATCTTTTTAGATAATAATTTAATTATTTTCTTGGATAATCCCAAAACATTAACTAGTAGCCCAATTTACTCCACCTATTATGAAGATGTAAAAGGATATGATTTTGATAATGAGGATGAGGAGATTGAATTTTTTAGTATCAAGGCTATAGTCAATAAAATTTACAAGAAGTCAAACAAATCATAATGGTTAGAAAAACTTGAAAAATTAAATAAAGAAGAAATAGTAGATGAGTCAGAAATTTTTAAAATAATGAATATGATGGAGCTAAACCCACAACTATTAATTAACCCAAAAATTTTGAAATCTTAATTATATCTTAATCAAATTCTTACCTTAATTATTTCAACCTTAATTAAAGCATAATTAAATTCTTACTTTAATTATTTCAACCTTAATTAAATCTTAATTAAATTCTTACCTTAATTATTTCAACCTTAATTAAATCTTAACAATTTTTACCTTAATTATTTCAACCTTAAATAAAACTTAATTTTAATTTTTAACTAATCCTTAACTAATTTAACTTTAATTAATCCCTAACTAATTTATCTTTAATTAATCCTTAACTAATTTAACTTTAATTAATCCATAACTAATTTAACCTTAATTAATTCATAATTAAATTAACTTCAATTAATTCCTAATTAAATTAACTTCAATTAACTCCTAATTAATTTAACTTCAATTATTTTTTTTAAATTTAACTCTAACTCGTAAATAACTTAAACTCAAATTAAATAAAATCTTACCCAAACTGCAACAATCAATTTAATAAAATTAAATATGTCAAAGTGGGTTGACATATTCGCGGGTTCACACGATATGTATCAAATCAGGAATTTGATACATTATTAGAAACTTAAGTAAAATGATTTGAATTGTTTGACTCATGCATAACTGTCATACCATGCATCTGCTATTTTTTAAAAATATATGTCATGTCATTCATATTTAAATTTATGCATGATTTAGAACGGTTATAGGAAAAAGATTAATTAAAACTTGAATACCCTAGTATTAGTTGGAGGTGAGATGATAGTACGTTAGGGAAGCCCTTCTAATAAGGTCAAGTTAGGTAAGACGTACCCTACTTGGTCTGTTTAGTCTGGTGGAACTAGCCGAAGTTACCGATCCAAAATCTAAGCTAGTTAGACCAAAATTTTTCAAGAAGTAGATTTGAAAATTAATTTTTGATAAAAGGCTTTGTCGAGGAAAGGATTGTTGCTCCAATAAGGCTACGGCCAAAGAAGGCCTCTGTGCCTCGTCAAGACCTGGAAGCCAATTATCGAAACTCAAATTCAATTTACTATTTGATAAATTTGAATCTAACACAAATTTTGATTAAATCTTAGATTTAACAATAAATTAAGAAAAATTATTCAAGCATCTCACAATACACCCATAAGACAACCATGCTTGCTTGTACTGAGACATCTAAAATGGGTGAGATGTTAAGGACTAAAAAATTGAAAAATATTTTTCAAAATTATTTTCCAAATTCTTAGAATATTTTTCTAAAAATCTATTCTCAAAATAGTGCTTTAACATAATAATGTTTTTTTAATGGATTTCATGCTTGTCTGAGTGCTTATATATTATACATTTTCAAAATTATATCTTTTTGAAAATTTGTTTGACCTACACAATTAGATACAAGCCTTTAGGTCAACACTAAAGTCCCTTAAGGCACTTAGATATAGTCAAACAGTGCTTAGATATGATTCTTGGAAAACAATAGACCATCCTTAACCGATCCAGACTTGGATACAAAACAAACTCGTGATATAGATCATATTTTTCTATTGTGAACCCTAATAGCACCCGAGTCCAAGCATGAGTCCAAAATTTAGCTTGACGAATCAAGCTAGACTAAACCATTATTGGATCCCGAATGATGAAATTCATTACTTAGATAGACCATATCGAGCTTTTGATCCGGGGGAGCCGATAGAAAGACCATTTCTATTATTAGATAAATATTTCATGCTTTTTTAGTTGTTTGTTTACTTGTTTATTTATTTTTACAAAATTGTCATGCTTAGGTTAGAAATGGTTAGAAAGAACCTGACTTGATTGAAACTTGCAACCTAGTATTAGGGTAGGGCGAGATGATAGTACGTTAGGGAAGTCTGTCTAAGGAGTCAGGTAGGGTAAGGCGTACCCTATTTGGTCTTTTTTTAGCCCAATAGAACTAGCCGAAGTTACCTCGCCATATCCTCGACTAGTTAGACCAAGACTTCTCAAAGAGTAACTTGAAAATTCAATTTCATTTAAAAGCTTTGTCTAGGAAAGGGTCGTTGCTCAGATGACTAAGAATGCCCCTATGTCTCTCCAAGACCTGGAAGCCGATTATTTTAAATTTACTACTTGTTAAACTTGAATCTAACTCAAGGGTCAATCAAATCATAGCTTTTAATTTAAATTCAAAGATAAAATTTGACGCATCTCACAAAACAGATAAGGATTCCCTATTTTGTCACTTACAAATTGGTGAGATGCTTCGGGCATAAAAGATTAGTCCAACCTAACCAACCAGACATCTAATAAATCTTACCTAATTTAAATACTCAACCTAAAATTTAAAATTTCAAACTCAACCTAAAATTAATCATTAAAATTTTAAACTAAAACATTTTTTTAATTTTAACTTAAACATTTTTCAAATTAAACTTAAACATTTTTCAAAATTTTAAACATAAATATTTTTCAAATTTTAACTTAAACATTTTTCAAATTTTAACTTTAACATTTTTCATAATTTAACTTAAACATTTTCCAAATCTAAACTTAATAATTTTTCATAATTTAAACTTATCTTCTCAAAATTCAACTTAATATTTGTCAAAATTCAACTTAACATTTTTTAAAATTCAACTTAATATTTTTCAAAATCATTTAAATAATTTTCAAAATTTAACTTAATAATTTTTAAATCCAACTTAATATTTTTTGAAATACAACTTAATATTTTTAAAATTCAACTTAATATTTTTTAAATTAAACTTAATATTTTTTCAACATTCAACTTAATAATTTTCAAAATTCAATATAATATTTTTCAAAATTCAAAATTTAATTTCAAAATTAGATTTTTTCAAAATTCAAACATAAATTTTCAAAATTAAAATTTATCTTTTTAATTAATTTCAAAATCTTCAAAAATCAAATTTAACTTTTCAATCTAAGATTTAATTTTTCAACTAATTATACTTAAACTTATTCATTAAATGTTTTAGGTTTCTTTTTTTTCACTTACCAAAAAATTATTTAATTTTTGCAAATATTTCTATACAAAGAAATTCTTTTGGACAATCAATTTATTTTCTTTAGAAAAATAGGTCTTGCAAAAGTCACTTTGGGTTTCACTTAGAATTTTTTTATTTCGGTTTCACTTTGAAAAATATTTACAGTTTGGGCTTTGATATTTATATATCTTTTTTGGACTTGAGTATTTTTTTTAAAATTCTCTTGTATTTATATCTCCTGTGGTATTTTTCAAGATCATTTTAAACATAGAATTTCTCCGTTGCAGTTCTTTATATTTTTTTAATTTTTCAAAAGGAGGGAAAAAATAAGAATTTATTTTTCAAATCGTTAAATCAAAGTAGCTTTCAAAAGTTTTTTTTTCTAAACATAGTATTTTTTTTAAATATTTTGAAATTATTTTTGTTTGAATCAAACCCTAAGACTTAGAGGATGATCTACTTGTGGTCAACAAGCCTCCTAGGACTGTCTCAGGTTTGGGGGAGTTCAAATTAAATTAAGTATTAGAAGTTTCAAAAATACTATATTTTCAAATAACACTATCTTTTCAAAAAAAATACTTTGAAAATACAATATTTTCATTTTCCAAAACATTATTTTTGGAAATCATTTCATTTTTAAACGTATCTAAAAACCTTTGAAAAATTACTTGAGTTTGGAAAACTCTCCAAGACACATAGTTAAATTTTCCTTGTAGTTAATATGGTTTCCTAGGATTGTGTCAGATTGGAATGGAATCCAAACCAAGAAATTTATTATTTTTTGAAAATTAAATACATATTGAAAAAAAATTATTTTAATTGGGAAATCTCTAAGACACATAGGAAATCTTCCTGTGGTCAACAAGGTTCATAAGATTATGTCAGATTTAGGAAAATTAAATTAATAAAGTACTTAGAGTTTCAAATTTTTTTTCTCAAGTACTAGAATTCCTTAAAATATTTTTTGAATAAGGATACTTAGTTTTTTTTTAAAAAAAAGGGTGAGACCCCTCTAAATATTTTTTAAAATCTTTTCAAAAGTTTCCTTCAAAAATCATCTCTAAAAAAAGGAAATATGCAATCTTTCAAGATAATATGGAGAGAATCATAATTTGAGGGGGAGCATGTTACTTAAGTGTAAATATTTTCAAAAATACTCTTCTTAGAAAACTCTTTCAAACGTCTTTCTACTTAGGATTTTTTTTTCTATTTACAAAAAAAAATTATCCTTCACTAAAAAAAATATCCTTTACTAAAAAAACTTTATTCTCCTCGATTAAAAATAAGTGGCTAAAAACTTAGACTTATTGACCCAGGCATAGACTTAAATCATGCTTGAATCAAAAATAGGTGTCTAATGATTATGAACTTAGACTTATTGA
The DNA here is from genome assembly GCA_024364735.1 of Boesenbergia rotunda. Classification (NCBI taxonomy): domain Eukaryota; kingdom Viridiplantae; phylum Streptophyta; class Magnoliopsida; order Zingiberales; family Zingiberaceae; genus Boesenbergia; species Boesenbergia rotunda. The sequence goes on along the minus strand of JAGFNQ010007346.1, from coordinate 10,285 downwards.
TTAATTGCTTTAAGCTCCTTTTTTACTTTTCATACTTGGACTCACTAGCAATATCTACTTGGTTCAAATCTTATCATTTTTAATTCTTGCTTACTTTGTTTTTACTATTGTTTCTTGCTTAATTCATAATTCATTACTTGTTGCATATCAGTTTTTTTAAATTTAAAACTTGAAATTTTTTTTAAACTTTTGTCATGATTGTCTTATGATTTTTGCAAAACTAATAGGCTTTGATACTCAATTTTTCCCTTCACCAAATTTTTTTTTCAAAATATATTTTTCAAAAAGAATGTCTACTATTTTTTTTATATATGTCAAAAAGGGAGAGTAGAAAAAGTGAACTTAAAAATTAAATTTTTCCTTAAAATTTTCCCTTTCTCAAAGAACTGTTATCTTAGAAATTTCAAATGTATTTATTTATAACTTGAAGTTTTTTTTGGAATTTCATTTGTGATACTCAAAAGATTTTCAAAATACATCTTCAAAACTGAACTTAGAATTTCAAAGTAATGAACTTTTCCATACTTAGAATTCTTTTTAAAAATTAGAAAAACTTTCAAAATGGAAATTGCATGTTTTCAAAAATTTCTGGAGGAGGATTTCAAATTAAGGGGGAGCTTTATGCAATATTTCAATTTTCCAAGGTTTTTCAAAAATTGTAAATGTCCTAAAAAATAAAGGGGGGGGGATTACTAATCAAGGGGGAGAATAAAAAGAATTTTTTTATGTCTATCTTTCTAGTGCTTAACTGTGGTTTATTTCTTATTCATGTCTTTTTAACTTAACTTTTGAATTAGGTTGCCATAAATCAAAATAGGGGAGATTGTTGGTGCCGGAACCACCAGATTGAACCTGGTTTTGATAATGGTAAAGGGCTCAAAGTTAAGTTTATATTGTGATCTGATGATTTTACCAAGTGTACAGGAAAGTCCTAGTTCATCTAGGCACGAAGTTATGACTTGCAGGGTTAAGCACAAAGTCCTGGTCGAGGGTCGGGCATCGAATACCTAACCGAGGGTTGGGCACGAAGACCTGGTTCAAGGAATTGAGCAACAAGACTTGGTCGGGGACTGGGCACTGAGGACCTGATCCAGAAGATTGGGCAGGTGACTTAGCCGACCAAGGACTGCGAATAGAAGTCGAGATTGGTCGAGGTACGTGTTGGGTATGGCTTGGTGGGTTTCCTAAGCGAATACCTAGTCGATCTGAGAGACCTCTCTATGCCTACGGATTAAAATTTAATCTGAATAGAGAGTCGTTTTCCCATCGACCATCTCGTGCCGTATCGAATGATTCAAATTGCAACTTAGCCAATTACCAAAATTGGTCTTGCAATTTGCTCGACCGTTTGACCGCGGAAAAGGCGACGAGTTGATCGCCGGCTTTTGTGTTTATGGTCGGGGTCCAGTTAAATAATTATTGACTATGATTCGCAATCAAAATAATTAAATAACAAACATGAAATGACAAGGCGCATGAATAAGACACATAATAACATAATGAAAGGAGCCAAGGAAGAATATACCTTCCGTTACCTTACGATCTTCTACCGTATGACCCTCCTCTCTTGGACGTCGTGTGGGCGACGATCTCCCTGTTAGTGATATGAGAGAAGTGTCCTAAGGCAATCGCCTTATGATTGTAAATATTTATTTTAATAAATGATAATTCACTATTTGAGTGTACATGTTTGTGTATTTGATTGGGATCTTAAACTCATCTACTGAATGTCCGCAACACAACTCACAGCATAAGAGAATTTGTGATGAGATCACAACTAGTGATTATCTCTAATATGCAATTGTGAAGTATTGAAATTATCCCTAGTCGATGAATTGATAAAAACGGACACTATCAATTCTGTTGAGACTAGCATGGGTTATTCTCTAATCAGCTGATTCTCACTGGCTGGTGACATTGGGATGTCCGGAGATAAACATGGATGCTAGTTAAGGGAACTAGTTCATTGGAGTGACTAGCTGTGAGACTTCATATGGGAATCTACATGTAGATATGTCAATGAAGATCTTACTGCGGCTTAAGTGCGATGTTCCTTTGACTTGCGGTGTTCAAGTCATCTTGGTCATGGAGACTTATACTTTGACATCTTAAGCAAGCATCTCCAAGGAGGTGTGGACCCAGGATGATTGGGTATAAGCCGAAGTGCCCGAAGATGTTTGAACAGCCTACAAAGGATTCACCACTCCTTGCGAGGAGATGTATACCCAGGCCTATCGTCGGATTGTTACTCAAAGCCTCTGGCCAGAGCATATCATGTTAAGAGTGCGAGTCTCTTAAATACATGAGAGTAATTAGAAATCCAAAGGACGAGGAAGACACTACTTGGGCTAGGTGTGACGTAGTCAGCCTAGTGGGGACTGACACCATAGACCGTGTCCTGAACCAAGTGGGTATAAGGTGGTGAAGGGAATGAGGCACGATTCATTAGAGCTGCTGAAGGGTTTCAGAATAATTTCTTCTGGGGTCAAACCGTTGATCTTTCGATTAATTGGGGATCATGATGTACTACTAGGTGCCACTCATGATCGTTCTATAATTAATGGGTTAATTATAGACGGCCAACATAAATCGAAAGCCTATTTAGTCACACACAATACGAGTAATCCGAGGGATTTAAAACGAGTTGAAAATTAGATTTTCCGATCAAGAGAAATAAGTCGAATCTGAGTTGGTCAGAGGCGCAATGGAAGCTAAAAATGGCTAAGTCTTTTGAAGGCTTTTTGGGCGAATTAAATGAGTTTAATTCGCGACGGTTCGGGTCGGTTTGGGCCGGCCAAAGAGGGTGTTAACCCTCTTTGGGTGGCCGGCCAATAAAGGAGAATAAACCAAGTTTATTTTGGTTTAATTAATAAAATAAATCTAGCGCGATTTATTTTATAAATTATGGATAAATAAATTTGTATAAAGAAATTTATATAAATAAAATTTATAGAAATTTATTCTTTTATGGAAGATTAAAATAATCCATGAATTGGTTTATTTTAATTTTATAAAATCAATTATGAATTGATTTATCCATAATAAGAAAGTTTATAAATTTCTTATAAAATTTATTCCATAATTTAAAGAGAAGAAGAATTAGTTTTTATTATAAATTAGTTTATAATAAAGACTTGGTTTAAACGGAATAATTAGTTAAGAAAATTTATAGGATAAATTTCTTATAACTAATTCCGTTTAGAGGGAGACTTAGCAAAGAGTTGCTACTATATAAAGGAACCAAAGGCTAGCCCTTAATTCCGAACTAATCATCTAATGATAGAGCTCTCCCTCTCTCTCTCTTAATCTTCTCCTATCCCTCTCCTTCTCTTGCCTAGGGCCGGCGCCCTTCATTGAGTTAGGGCCGGCTCCCCTTTTGGTTGCTAGGGCCGGCGCACCCTATCAACTCCAAGAGAAGTTGCCGTGAGCTATACGAAGAAGAAGAACCACAACAAGAAGAAGAAGAAGCGGATAGCGACTCCTCTCCTCTCGGAATTCGATTCCGTTACTTCTTGTTGGTTAGTTTCTAACTCTTCTCTTGATCGTTCTAGTTGTGCCTTCCGAGAATCTAGTAGTTCTCGTCGGCGCAAAACTCGTGACTTTGTGAAGTCATCCCGAAGAGAACTCGGCGTGGACGCGAATAGAGGCGGAGCTTCCAAGGGACGCTACGGTTGGATCTCGTCCCTTACTTCGAGTTACGAGAGGTACTTGGTAAATTTGTTTACTATTCCGCAATGTTTTATTTTATGATTATGTCAACACACCATAAGATTGCATGCTAGATACGAAGTTAAAATAATTTAAGAAATTATTTTATGCAAACTCTTCCGCTGCACGTAAAAATTTTAAATTTTACGAACTCGTATCCTTGTCGACATGCACCCGGTCCCAACAGTGGTATCAGAGCCGGTTAGTGTTCGACTTAATCATATAATTGTTTTGTGGAAAACTTTGTCATGATCTCAATTTCGGAAAATTTTTCCAATTATGGAAACTTTCAAATTATAATAAATTTTAGAATTAGGAATTTCAAAGTTTGGAAATCCTCATGAAATTTTGCAAACGTTTGAAATTTTCTAGTTTCTAAATTTTTATAATAATTGTGAAAATTTCCCATCTTTGGAAACTTTCTAATTTTGGAAATTTTTCTATTTTAGAAATTTTCCAACTTTGGAAATATGTAAGTTTTCTTTGTACCAAAAACTTACAATTATTCTGAAAACCTATTTTCGAAATCTCGCAATTTTGGGCACTTTCTTTTAAGAAAGTCTAGACAAATTCATGGATAGTTAATTGACAATTAAATTTGAATTGGTTTTTAAATTGACAACAAAATTCTTTATTTTGGATTGAGCCTCGGGGAGCCGTCCAATTTAAAGTTAGATGTTGTAATTTAATTTCCCAATTTTAATTGAAATTGTCATGTTTGATTTGGATTGAGCCTCGGGGAGCCGTCCAATTGGATTTACAACACTTTACTTTTCTTTGGGTATCTGAGCCTCGGGGAGCCACCCTTAGAAAACGATTTGTTGTAATTAATCAAATCCATGAATAAAATATGTTTTAAGAGGTGATGCTCTTACATATTGTTGTCTCCAAAATTAATTAGGAAAATGGTTTCCTATAGAGTTTTCTTAAATGAGATTTTCATGAAAATAATATGTAGTTGAATTAAGGGATTTGTCTCTTAATTTAATAAGATTTGATTTAGAGAAATCAAAGTCTTGAACATATTATTTCCGAAATTAATTATGACAATTTAGGAAATTGTTTCCCAAAACAATTCCTTCAATATAGTATGAAATAGAATTAGGAAATCCGGTTCCTAATTCAATTAATGAGACTTGATAACTTGAGTCACATACATACTTTATTAAGGAAATCGTTAGTCATGACATATGTCATGAATGTGCATTAAAAAGGAAAAGATGAGACCAAAACCCCTTACAAAATATTAAGGCCAACACCTTCCATTAATATGGTTAGAACCGGAGTTTTGTTTCTCGATTGGGTTGATGGACACATCCATGCCCGACTTGAACCTCAACATGTTCAAACCATAGAATTAGTTTATGAATAATATAGTTCGAGTCAGAGGTCAATCATTAGTTTTGGTTGTTGGACACATCCAAGCCTGACTAAGCGGTTGAATGAGCTCCAACCATGTTAAAACTATTTCTTGATTAATGGGTCAGCCTTAAGCTTGGAGCATCGATTTGTTGTGCCACAGCCAAGGTCGATGTAAAGAGAGGTGCAGTTAGGTGCTATGTATAATGATACATACTTGTTAATGAGTTAACAACCTAATGATTTATGCAAACATTCAATTAGTTGATAGCATAAGGTGATAGTTACATATATGTGATGTGTAATCGGTATAATTACCTACCTTCATAGCTAAGAAAAACTTGATGGCCACAGCCATGGTGGTTCTTATCTATGGTTGGATATCAACCTATTTGGAGATGCTCCTACAATCTCCCGAATTGATAATAAGGGTGATTCAATTCGTAAAATAAATAGGATTTAATTTATGTATGTTGATACATTCTTAATCAATCTTCTCACATAATCTCAATTTGTATTTCTAAGATAATCACTCGATCATGTCTTACATAAACTTGCGTTCCATTTTGGACACCAATAAACTGACTGGGCCGAACTTCATGGACTGGCTTCGAAACCTGAGGATAGTCCTCAAGGCAGAAAAGCTTGCTTATGTCCTTGAAGAACAACTTCCCAACCGTCCTTCTAAAGATGCAACTCTAGACCAGGTTCCAGAGTTGCTCAACCTGCTGAAGACTGTAGAGCCTTCTGTAAAGCAGGATCAGAAGACAATACTGTTAGTTGGATCCTCGAAGAAAGGTTCTAAGAGGAAGGCCAAAGAACAGAATAAAGGGAAGAAGAAAAAGGCCAAAAAGACCGGAAAAACCCCAAAAGACACTTGCCATCATTGTGGCAAGGAGGGTCACTGGCGAAGAAACTGCAAGATTTATCTTGAGTCCGTGAAGAAGAAGGCATCCGATGCCCCATCCTCTTCAGGTATCTTCGTTATTGAATGTCACTCTATTTCCTCAGATACCTGGGTACTTGATACTGGGTGTAGCTCACATATATGTAATGACATACAGGGGCTAAGGAATAGAAGAAGGCTCGTCAAGGGAGAAGCGAATTTGCGGGTTGGAAATGGAGCAAGGATTGCTGCTATTGCCATCGGAACATATTTGCTAAAGCTCCCAACTGGACGTGTCTTAGAATTGGATAATTGTTATTTCGTTCCTTCGTTAATAAAGAACATTGTATCTATTTCATGTTTGAATGAAAAAGGTTATCATTTAACTTTCAGTAACAATTATTGTTACATAACTTTAAATGGCGTTCTTTATGGGAATGGAACTTTGTGCAATGGCATCTACACGTTAGATTTATCCAGTGACGTTTTCAATATCGAAGTAAGCAACAAACGTGCTCGAATAGATAATCAAATAGACTCCTACACGTGGCACTGTCGTCTTGGCCATATAAGTAAGAAACGCATGACCGAATTACACCGATGTGGAATTTTGGAATCATTTGAACCCGGTTCATTTGATACATGCGAATCTTGCTTAAAAGGCAAGATGACCAAATTACCCTTTCCCGGAAAAGGTAATCCAGTGGGAGAATTGCTTGGTCTAATACATACCGATGTATGTGGACCAATGTCAACTCTTTCACAAGGAGGCTATAGCTACTTCATCACCTTCATCGATGATCACTCACGATTCGGTATGTGTTCTTGATGAAACACAAATCTGAAGCCTTTGAGAAATTCAAAGAGTTCAGAAATGAAGTAGAAAACAGCTTGGCAAAAGTATTAAGATACTTCGATCCGATCGAGGTGGTGAATACTTAAGTCAAGAGTTTCAAGATTATCTAAGGGACAATGGGATATTGTCCCAATGGACTCCGCCGTATACACCACAGCATAATGGTGTATCTGAGAGGTGCAACCGAACCTTGATGGACATGGTTAGGTCTATGATGAATCATGCAACTCTTCCAAAATCCTTTTGGGCTATGCACTTAAGACAGCTGTTTACTTGCTAAACAGAGTCCCAACTAAGGTAGTCTCTACTACTCCATATGAGATTTGGAATAGTAAGAAACCTCACTTAACTCACCTTAAGATATGGGGTTGTCCTGCTTATGTGAAGCGGGTTGTATCAGACAAATTGGATGCTAAGTCTGATAAATGTCTATTTATTGGATACCCTAAGGAAACGAAGGGTTACCAATTCTATCATCCCTTGGAACAAAAGGTGTTTGTTTCAAGGCATGCTGTATTTCTAGAGAAAGAGTTTCTTTTGCAAGAAAACAGTGGGAGTGTGATTGAACTTGATGAAGTTCAAGAAACTCCAATAGACATCACAGAGACACCTAGTCTAGGCCCACAACCGATAATTCATAGTGATGAGCTATCAGTTGAACCTAAAACTACACCACCTCTTCGTAGGTCTGATAGGACACGCAACATTCCAGAGAGATACGGATTTCTCGTAAGTGAATCGAACGACGTGTTGCTCATTGGCGATGACGAACCTATCAGTTATGAAATGTTCTGAAAAATTCAGAAAGGGACAGATGCTTGAGGCCATGAAGTCGGAAATGGATTCCATGTATGAAAATCAAGTATGGGACTTGGTTAACCCACCTGAAGGGATTAAGCCCATAGGGTGCAAGTGGGTTTTCAAGAAGAAAACCGACATGGAAGGTAATGTTGTTACCTTTAAGGCTAGATTAGTGGCAAAAGGATATCGTCAAAAACAAGGAGTTGACTATGACGAAACCTATTCGCCAGTAGCTATGCTTAAATCCATTCGGATGCTCCTAGCCATAGCAGCTCATTATGATTATGAGATATGGCAAATGGATGTGAAAACAGCTTTCCTTAATGGAAACCTACTTGAGGATGTATACATGATACAACCTGAAGGTTTCACATCAGTTGATAAAACCAAGGTATGCAAGCTTCGACGATCCATATATGGACTAAAGCAAGCATCTAGGAGCTGGAACATCCGTTTTGATGAGACAATCAAAGAGTTTGATTTCTCACAAAATCCTGACGAACCTTGTGTGTACAAGAAGGTTAGTGGGAGTGCAGTCGTATTCCTAGTATTATATGTCGATGACATCTTACTTATAGGAAACGATATATCAGTTTTACAGACAGTTAAGATTTGGTTGTCCAAAACTTTCTCCATGAAAGACCTGGGAGAAGCAACCTATATCCTTGGGATTAGAATCTATAGAGATAGATCAAAACGGTTGCTTGGTCTTTCGCAGTCTACATATATAGACCGAGTGCTAAAAAGGTTTAGCATGTCGGAATCCAAGAAAGGTTACCTTCCCATCAGGCATGGGATCAACCTTTCGAAGTCTATGTGTCCGCGCACAGAAGACGAGAGGATTAGCATGAATAAGATTCCCTATGCATCCGCAATAGGATCTATCATGTATGCTATGTTATGTACTAGGCCCGATGTATCGTATGCTCTGAGCGTCACGAGCAGATACCATCTGATCCAGGAATGGATCATTGGGCGGCTGTTAAGACAATCCTTAAGTACTTAAGAAGAACTAAGGATGTATTTCTAATATATGGAGAAGGAGATTTGATAATACGTGGGTATACAGATGCCAGTTTCCAGACAGATAAGGATGACTCCAAATCGCAGTCTGGATACGTATTTACTTTGAATGGAGGCGCAGTAAGTTGGAAGAGTTCCAAACAAGACACTGTAGCGGATTCTACCACGGAAGCGGAATATATCGCAGCTTCGGAAGCAGCAAAGGAAGCAGTCTGGATCAAGAAGTTTGTCTCCGAACTTGGCGTGGTTCCAACCATTGATGAAGCAGTGCCGGTATACTGCGACAACAATGGAGCTATTGCACAAGCAAAGGAACCAAGGTCTCATCAGCGATCCAAACACGTGCTTCGACGCTATCATCTGATCAGAGAGATTATAAGTAGGAATGACATACAAATTGAGAGAGTTCCCACTGAAAGGAATATAGCGGATCCTTTAACTAAGGCCTTGCCTCAAAGCAAGTTTGAGGGACATGTTAGAGCCTATGGTATTGGATACCGTAGCGATTGGCATTAGGCCAAGTGGGAGTTTGTTAGTGATATGAGAGAAGTGTCCTAAGGCAATCGCCTTATGATGTAAACATTTATTTTAATAAATGATAATTCACTATTTGAGTTACATGTTTGTGTATTTGATTGGGATCTTAAACTCATCTACTGAATGTCCGCAATACAACTCACAGCATAAGAGAATTTGTGATGAGATCACAACTAGTGATTATCTCTAATATGCAATTGTGAAGTATTGAAATTATCCCTAGTCGATGAATTGATAAAAACGGACACTATCAATTCTGTTGAGACTAGCATGGGTTATTCTCTAATCAGCTGATTCTCACTGGCTGGTGACATTGGGATGTCCGGAGATAAACATGGATGCTAGTTAAGGGAACTAGTTCATTGGAGTGACTAGCTGTAGACTTCATATGGGAATCTACATGTAGATATGTCAATGAAGATCTTACTGCGGCTTAAGTGCGATGTTCCTTTGACTTGCGGTGTTCAAGTCATCTTGGTCATGGAGACTTATACTTTGACATCTTAAGCAAGCATCTCCAAGGAGGTGTGGACCCAGGATGATTGGGTATAAGCCGAAGTGCCCGAAGATGTTTGAACAGCCTACAAAGGATTCACCACTCCTTGCGAGGAGATGTATACCCAGGCCTATCGTCGGATTGTTACTCAAAGCCTCTGGCCAGAGCATATCATGTTAAGAGTGCGAGTCTCTTAAATACATGAGAGTAATTAGAAATCCAAAGGACGAGGAAGACACTACTTGGGCTAGGTGTGACGTAGTCAGCCTAGTGGGGACTGACACCATAGACCGTGTCCTGAACCAAGTGGGTATAAGTGGTGAAGGGAATGAGGCACGATTCATTAGAGCTGCTGAAGGGTTTCAGAATAATTCTTCTGGGGTCAAACCGTTGATCTTTCGATTAATTGGGGATCATGATGTACTACTAGGTGCCACTCATGATCGTTCTATAATTAATGGGTTAATTATAGACGGCCAACATAAATCGAAAGCCTATTTAGTCACACGCAATACGAGTAATCCGAGGGATTTAAACGAGTTGAAAATTAGATTTTTCGATCAAGAGAAATAAGTCGAATCTGAGTTGTCAGAGGCGCAATGGAAGCTAAAAATGGCTA